>JBBDGP010003865.1:145000-162075 GCA_037952835.1 Lithobates septentrionalis
AGAATTGGTCTCTTGGAGCCCGTGTCTTGAATTTCCATTTGTGGCCGAACTGGACAGTGTCTATCGTCCATGGGTCCTTTATTGTATCCGCCCAGACCTGCTTGAAACTCATGAGTCTGGCCCCCACTAAAGCTGGTTGGGCGGACGCACCTTCAAAAAGACTTTTGTTCCCCTGACGCAGGGGTCTTAGACTTTTGGAGCTTGAGGAATGATGACTGGGGATTCTTCCAGTTCCTCCTATACTCTTTTCCGGGCCTGTAGGATCTTGCCTCTCTGTATTTATCTGGCAGATTTCTTCTAGAAACCGGTGGTCTCTGCTGCCTGGGCCTCCTATCTGAAGGGATGAGTCCCGATTTTCCCCCCGTGACTTTAGAAATAGCCACGTCCAGTTTTTCTCCAAAAAGGTTTACGCCATCAAAGGGTATTTTGCACCAATTGGATTTTGAGGAGGGATCTGCCGACCAGGGTTTTAACCAGAGCGCCCTTCTGGCCATTACTGAGCTTAACATTGCTCTTGAAGTGGTTTTAATTATATCCACAGAGGCTTCTGCGACAAAGTCGCCTGCAAGACTAAGTTCTTGGAGTGCTGAGATAACTTTCTCCTGCTCTATTCCTTCCGATACCAGCTTCTCGGCCATCGTGGACCAGCTTGAGATAGCCTTACCGACGGCAGCCAATGCTATTGCTGGCCTGCAAGCGCCACCTGCCGAGAGGTAGGTTCTCTTAAGATCCAGATCGATCTTTCTATCCAGGACGTCTTTGAATGTGACTGCATCCTCTATTGGAAGTGTTACGTGCCTGGCGAGGCGCATTAGGGAGGAGTCGACCACTGGAGGAGATATTAGTGGGTTGACGTTAGGCTCTTTAAGTGGATAGAGTTTTGATAATCTGTTGCTGAGGCCAGTTTTTTTCTCTGGCTTTTGCCACTCATCCTTAATTAGATCCTCAAGTTCCTCAATGAACGGGAAGTTCTCTGGGTCTTTTTTAAGATTTGGAAAGTATTTCCTCACTTTTTGAGGAGTTTCTTTTTCTTCCACCCAGTCGATCGCCTCTTTTACTGACTTCACGAATGGGTCGATCAATGAGAAGTCGAAGCCGGTGGATGCCTCTAGATCATCAGTGTCAGAGAGAGGGTCTGACGTCTTTGATGATGATGGGGCAGTGGATGAGGTACTTTGTATAGGTCTGCTGGCTTCTGGCTCTGCGACTTGTGGTGATGGATCAATTGGTTCTCTTGCCTCTGTTTCTCTGTCCTTAGTTGCCTCAATGAAGCATGTGCGACAGGCCAGTTTGTCTGGAAGTGCTGTAGCACCGCAAATCCAGCAGGAGTTCCCGGGTGGACGGGAAGGCTGGGTGACAGGAGATTTCCTGCACGCAGGGGATTTTTTGTGGTGGGAGCGACTATGCCTTGATCTTGATCGGCTTCTCCTGCGACTTGATCTGCTCCTCCTGCGACTTGAGCGGCTTCTGCGACTTGAGCGACTTCTGCCGCGCTCTGAGCGACTCTGCCTGTGGCTTGAGCGGCTCCTTCTTGAAGGCTCCCCTCGTCTTGAATGTGACGATCTGGAAGACCTGGTGGGGCTGTTCAATTTAAACAGCATTAGTGAGGGCTCTCTTTTTCCTTCTCTTCATACTTACCCATCATCCCCTCTTACCTAGTAGGCTGGCGATGGTCTACCTGGGCAACGGTCTCCATGAAAGGTGATGAATCAACCTATAATTATATAGGTGGCTTAGCATGCATGGGATAGCAGATAGTAAACAAGCAAAGAAAAAAGCCATCATAGATCTTACCTGGGCGTGGAGATAGCAAGAGAGAGACAGGGTAGAACAGCTGGGTAGAGTAGCAAAAGAAATCCGGTCAAAATTCCCCCTTACAGGCTCAGGAGAGAAGAGACAAGAAAATGCTGACATTACAGCATTTTTAAACTTGCCGCCGTCCTGGGGTGATGACGTCACGCTCGAGCATGCTCAGATGCGCTCTGAGGCCTCCGACGCCATTTTGGAAGCTGGAAAGTGGGATGTCCTGACAAGCTGGAGCTATGGAGACAGACAGGAGGGGAAGTTACCCACAGGTGCACAGAAAGGAGCTGGAGACCGCTGCGATCCATAAACCTGTTTAAGGTTTGTAATGTATTGTAACATACCCCTGAGACCATCAGAGTGGGGTTCCTTCCATTGAGCTCATTTAGAGGCTGTACAGGATAGGACTTCCACCCAGGAGAGGCTAGAACCTGGCTGGGGCGAATGTTTTAGGTAAGGGATGCATGTTTTCGGTCCTTGACAGGTGAGGAAAAAAAGGAGAATGCTGGGGCAGGGGCTCTCTCAGACTTTAATAGCTACGCGGTCCTATCAGGTTGCGGGGGCGGAGCCACAACCCATAGGTGTATGCTGCCATGATGCACCTATGGGTTGTGGCTCCGCCCCATAGGTGTATGCTGCCATGATGCGACAGGAAATTGAATTTACTATAGTTCCTTGAAACCAAATAGCGCCCAAACCCTTACTCTGCTAAAACCTGGAGAATTGCACATGGAAATAATGTTTAGAGCGTGATATAATTGCCTAAATGGTACTGAAATATGTGGTATATTATTTAAAGATATTCTGCTTTTAAACTGTGTGAAAAAGTGATTTCTACGCTGAAATATCTTTAAAAGTGAAAGTGAAGTGAAAAATTCCCTGTTTTGGACAACTACGTGCCAACACAACTGAGCATGCTCAGACCTGCAACTAACTCTCATTTTAACTCTTTTTTTTTTTTAAATGAAAATCTGCTCTATTCCAGTCCAAATGAAGTATTAGGCATTGATTCTAATGGAACAATTGTAACTTTCACAAAAAAAAAACCTTTTAATGTTGAGATGAAATGTATCTTTCTGAAATAAAGATACATTTGTGAAATAAATTTTCCTTTGCAACATTGTTGCTTCTACTTAAAATATTTTGATTTTAAGAATACTAGAATGTGGAATGTTTTGGTAAAATATATTTTTCTCTGCCACTTTCACTTGTTACTCTCCATCTCACAACAATCTTTACCCCAAACTCACACAGGTGTCTTTATAATCCACAAACAATACAATTGCTGATGCAAATTTAAAATGAATCACAATTTTTTGTGCTTTTTATTATTTCCAAATATTCATAATTTGAGCCCAAAAAATGTGATATGTGTACCAACATCAGAAAGCAAAATGTAACTCCCACAAATGTGAGGGTAATATTCTACTCTCACCCACAAAAAACACCAAATATCACAGAATAAATCAAGAAGAAGAACTCTTGAGTAATGTAATTCCATCACCTGTATGTCCAAAGAAATGTAGTATTTATGTGTTTTTATGTGTATTTATGTGTAGGAGGCACTCACATGTGGCAGCTCCGTGGCTTAGAGGTTAGATCTTCTGCTTAGTCTCTCTGAGGGTCTGGGTTCAAATCCCAACCATGTTACTTCATGTAGAGAGGTTGCCTCAACTCCCAGGTCCTATATTTATGTATAAATGTAGTATGTATGTGAAGGAGGGTTCCACCACCATTGTAAGCCTTTTCCAGATACACTGTTTAGCCAAAAGTATTGGGACACCTGCCTTTACACACACATAAACTTTAATGGCAGCCCAGTCTTCGTCTATAGGGTTAAAATTTGATTTGACCCACCCTTTGCAGCTATAGAACGGCTTCTGGGAAGGCTGTCCACAAGGTTTAGTCTGCCTATGGGAATGTTTGATCATTCTTCCAGAAGTGCATTTGTGAGGCCAGGCACTGATGTTGGATGAGAAGGCCTGGCTCGCAGTCTCTACTCTAATTCAGCCAAAGGGTGTTCTATCGGGTTGAGACCAGGACTCTGTGCAGGCCAGTCAAGTTTCTCCACCCCAAACTTGCTCATCCATGTCTTTATGGACCTTGCTTTGTGCACTGGTGTGCAGTCATGTTGGAACAGGAAGGGGCTTTCCCCAAACTGTTCCCACAAAGTTGGGAGCATGAAATTGTCCAAAATGTCTTGGTATGCTGACACCTTAAGAGTTCCCTTCACTGGAACTAAGAGGCCAAGCCCCACCCTTGAAAAACAACCCCACATCATAATTACCCCTCCACCAAATCATTTGGACCAGTGCACAAAGCAAGGTCCATAAAGACATGGATGAAGGAGTTTGGGGTGGAGGAACTTTACTGGCCTGGACAGAGTCCTGACCTCAACACACCAGAACACCTTGGGGATGAATTAGAGAGGAGACTGTAGGTCAGGTCCAACATCAGTGCCTGACCTCACAAATGCACTTGGAAGAATGGTTAAACATTCCCATAGACACACTCCTAAACCTTGTGGACAAGAAGAGTTGAAGCTGTTATAGCTGCAAAGGGTGGGCCAAATGAGTTTTGAACCCGATACTAATATTGGGATGCCATTATAGTTCATGTGTGTATAAAGGCAGGCGTCCCAATACTTAGGCCAATATATTGTATATTGCTTGTGACACTGAGCATGGCTATGGACTTAGGGCTGGTTCACACCACAGAGATGCATAGAACATGTGTGGGGCTGCCTGCTGGCTAAGTGGGTAGCAGTTCTGTCTAGCAGCACCTGGGATGTTGGTTCAATTCCCCAACATGCTAATCCTTGTGTTGAAGTTTACATGTCCTCCCTGTGTGGGTTTCTCACCACAATCCAAAGACATGCTGACATTGTATTTGTCTCCTGTCTGAATAGGTTCTAATGTAAGAAAGTTAATTTTGGACTTTATATTGGAAGCTCATTGCAGCCAGGGACTGATGTTAATGTTTATTAGCACTAATCATGCCCAGGGACTTGGACATTTTAAATTTTATGGTTTACACTGCACAGGTACATATGCTTAGAAAACTGTTGCTTTGTTTATGTGGATGCAAATGGACTTTGATCTTTGGCCTGTAGTTGGAGATTTGATGCACATAGCCAAAGGCTAACACAGTTGTGAACACTATTATGTGTTCCTGCTCATCAGGTGCAATCACTTTAGACATTCATGAAGAGACAGATTGAAAGATACTGGTGGGCGTGTACTTCTATTGGGTGTGTACTTCTATTGGGCGTGTACTTCTATTGGGCGTGTACTTCTATTGGGCGTGTACTTCTATTGGGTGTGTACTTCTATTGGGTGTGTACTTCTATTGGGTGTGTACTTCTATTGGGCGTGTACTTCTATTGGGTGTGTACTTCTATTGGGTGTGTCAGTGTGCTAATAATACAACCTCTCTTATATAAAGGACTGCAGTAGGGGGGTTAGTAGAGGGCCCTTTAAATCCCATTGCTAAATGTAGCACCATATATCCTGTCAATTTTTTTGAAGCTAGTAAATGAATGTAAATTTTTTTGTTTTTCTGCTGGTAAAATAAAAGTACATTATTGAGCTTTGTTGTGGTGTTTTTTTTTCTTTTTTTTTCTCTTTAGTTTTTGTGGGTGGTGGTTTTGGGAAAGTGCAATATCTCTTATATTTTATTTCAATGTGTATTTGTTCACCAAAAACTAATCTATTCGCCCTGGTTCACATTGAAGCTTCTTTGAAATCGCGCTACTTCACTTGAAGTAGCACGATTTCAAAGTAGCAAGGTCAGCGTGATTTCAGGTGCTACTTGATAGACATCCGTGTGGCTTCATACACAAATGTCTATTGAAGTCACACCTGAAATCGGCAAAAGTAGTGCAGGAACTACTTTAGCAAATTGGTGTGGTGCCACAAAAAAAATGTTGCATCGATTGGAACAGTGCCATTGCTGCCAATAGTCATGCGATTTGATCTCTCAAATCGCATGACAAATCGCTCCAATGTAAACCTAGGCTTCTGCACACCTGCAAGTTAATGATAAAGATGGAATCTTTATATATAAAGCTGTGGAGAATTGCAGGTAATGAATTCAGCTGGTGGATAGGCAGTGTTGTATGTGTCAGCTTTAGTTCATATTGGTGCGATTTGACAGGTCAAAGCGGTGACAATTGCACTGTTTTAATTGGTGCGACTTTGGGGTGCAATTTGTATTGATATCAGTGCAGAAACCTGCACTGATGTCTCTGAAATTCCCCCTGCAGTCGGGACTGACATGCGGGAATGAAAGTGTGTGATTTCAGCTGAGCGATATCCTCCCACTGCTAACCCAGGGACACCATTTCTTATCGAACGCCTTTAAATATCATAAGTAGAAATACAAATTTGCAAATAAACAAAAATAATAAAATTCTAATAGTGGTTGCGATCAAATATTTGCAGCAGCGATCAAGAGAGTGTGGTTTTGCCTTCTGACCCAGAAATAAGTCATTGTAATCACCCGGAAGTCCCTGTGCTGGTCAGGATCTCCATCTCCTAGGTGGACATGGCGAGGTCCCTCTTTAGCAAAGAGGAGGTGCTGCTCATTTTCTGGATAAGGGTATGATATGTACTTGTGCTTAATCAATGTGGGGGTGGATGTGGTAGTTAAATTTGGTGTGGGTGGGGTTCATTGATTTGTTTGGCATCCCCACACATTTGCTTCTGGCCCTTGTGCACACATCACTTTTTTGGAAAAAAAGTGTCAAGCTAAAATAAAAAAAGCAAAATTAACAATAAAAATAAAAAATAAAAATTTTAACCACTTGAGCCCCGGACCATTATGCTGCCTAAGGACCAGAGGTCTTTTTCCAATTTGGCACTGCGTCGCTTTAACTGCTAATTGCGCGGTCATGCAATGCTGTACCCAAACAAAATTTGCGTCCTTTTCTTCTCACAAATAGAGCTTTCTTTTGATGGTATTTGATCACCTCTGCAGTTTTTATTTTTTGCGCTATAAATGGAAAAAGACCGAAAATTTTGAAAAAAAATGATATTTTCTACTTTTTGTTATAAAAAAAAATCCAATAAACTCAATTTTAGTCATACATTTAGGCCAAAATGTATTTGGCCACATGTCTTTGGTAAAAAAAATGTCAATAAGCGTATATTTATTGGTTTGCGCAAAAGTTATAGCGTCTACAAACTAGGGTACATTTTCTGTAATTTACACAGCTTTTAGTTTATGACTGCCTATGTCATTTCTTGAGGTGCTAAAATGGCAGGGCAGTACAAAACCCCCCCAAATGACCCCATTTTGGAAAGTAGACACCCCAAGGAAATTGCTGAGAGGCATGTTGAAACCATTGAATATTTTTTTTTTTGTCCCAAGTGATTGAATAATGACAAAAAAAAAAAATATTTACAAAAAGTTGTCACTAAATGATATATTTCTCACACAGGCCATGGGCCTATGTGGAATTGCACCCCAAAATACATTCTGCTGCTTCTCCTGAATATGGGGATACCACATGTGTGGGACTTTTTGGGAGCCTAGCCGCGTACGGGGCCCCGAAAACCAATCACCGCCTTCAGGATTTCTAAGGGTGTAAATTTATGATTTCACTCTTTACTGCCTATCACAGTTTCGGAGGCCATGGAATGCCCAGGTGGCACAAAACCCCCCCAAATGACCCCATTTTGGAAAGTAGACACCCCAAGCTATTTCCAGAGAGGCATATTGAGTCCATGGAATATTTTATATTTTGACACAAGTTGCGGGAAAGTGACACATTTTTTTTTTTGCATAAAGTTGTCACTAAATGATATATTGCTCACACAGGCCATGGGCATATGTGGAATTGCACCCCAAAATACAAGCTACAAGCTATTTGCTGAGAGGCATGGTGAGTATTTTGCAGCTCTCATTTGTTTTTGAAAATGAAGAAAGACAAGAAAAAAATTTTTTTTTTTCTTTTTTCAATTTTCAAAACTTTGTGACAAAAAGTGAGGTCTGCAAAATACTCACTATACCTCTCAGCAAATAGCTTTGGGTGTCTACTTTCCAAAATGGGGTCATTTGGGGGGGTTTTGTGCCACCTGGGCATTCCATGGCCTCCGAAACTGTGATAAGCAGTCAAGAGAGAAATCAAAAATTCACGCCCTTAGAAAGCCTGAAGGCGGTGCTTGGTTTTCGGGGTTCCGTACGCGGCTAGGCTCCCAAAAAGTCTCACACATGTGGTATCCCCGTACTCAGGAGAAGCAGCAGAATGTATTTTGGGGTGTAATTTCACATATGCCCATGGCATGTTTGAGCAATATATCATTTAGTGACAATTTTGTGCAAAAAAAAAAAAAATTGTCTCTTTCCCGCAACTTGAGTCGCAATATAAAATATTCCATGGACTCGACATGCCTCTCAGCAAATAGCTTGGGGTGTCTACTTTCCAAAATGGGGTCATTTGGGGGGTTTTGAACTGTCCTGGCATTTTATGCACAACATTTAGAAGCTTATATCACACATCACCCACTCTTCTAACCACTTGAAGACAAAGCACTTTCTGACACTTATTGTTTACATGAAAAAGTTTTTTTTTTTTGCAAGAAAATTACTTTGAACCCCCAAACATTATATATTTTTTTAAAGCAAATGCCCTACAGATTAAAATGGTGGGTGTTTCATTTTTTTTTCACACAGTATTTGCGCAGCGATTTTTCAAACGCATTTTTTGGGGAAAAAACACACTTTTTTAAATTTTAATGCACTAAAACACACTATATTGCCCAAATGTTTGATGAAATAAAAAAGATGATCTTAGGCCGAGTACATGGATACCAAACATGACATGCTTTACAATTGCGCACAAACGTGCAGTGGCAACAAAATAAATACATTTTTAAAAGCCTTTAAAAGCCTTTACAGGTTACCACTTTAGATTTACAGAGGAGGTCTACTGCTAAAATTACTGCCCTCGTTCTGTCCTTCGCGGTGATACCTCACATGCATGGTGCAATTGCTGTTTACATTTGACGACAGACCGCCGCTTGTGTTCGCCTTAGCGCGAGAGCAGGGGGCGACAGGGGTGCTTTTTTTTTTTTTTTTTTTTTCTTTATTATTTTTTTGCTTTTTTATCTTATTTTTAAACTGTTCCTTTCATTTTTATTTTTTTTAATCATTTTTATTGTTATCTCGGGGAATGTAAATATCCCCTATGATAGCAATAGGTAGTGACAGGTACTCTTTTTTGAAAAAATTGGGGTCTATTAGACCCTAGATCTCTCCTCTGCCCTCAAAGCATCTGACCACACCAAGATCGGTGTGATAAAATGCTTCCCCAATTTCCCAATGGCGCTATTTACATCCGGCGAAATCTAAGTCATAAAATGCTCGTAGCTTCCGGTTTCTTAGGCCATAGAGATGTTTGGAGCCACTCTGGTCTCTGATCAGCTCTATGGTCAGCTGGCTGCATTTTCAGGTTCCCTGTTGAGACAGGAGAGCCAGAGAAAAACACGGAAGACGGTAGGGGGGGGGGCATTCCCTCCCACGGCTTGTAAAAGCAGTCTAGAGGCTAGTTAGCCGCAAGGATTGCTTTTACATGAAAGCCGACCGCTGGCTGAGAAGAATGATACCAAGATGATACCTAAACCTGCAGGCATCATTCTGGTATAACCACTCAAAGTCGTGAATGGCGTACCTGAAGACAAAAAAATGGTTAACAATAAAGCACAGTAAACGGTAAAGTACAAAAAATTGCATACCTGAAAAGCAAACATGATAAAACATAATAACAATAAAACATTGCAGAATAGAATACAGTAAAAAAGAGCAGAACAATAGAGAGAATAGAGAGAGAGAGAACAATAAAACGACAACTATTTTTTTTTATTTTATATATATATATTTTTTTTTTTTACACTTTTTTTGTAACTAACTTTTATAACTGTAACCGGTTCCAGGTTCGGGTCTCTCAAAATGCAATGGCATCTTGGGAGACCCTGTGAAAGTGTGCCTAGTCTGTGCAATGCTGTACCCTACGCTAATACTCAACTAGTGCATGGTAGCGTTCAAAACATTCACCAATGCAAAGACCAGGATTGTCAGGACAGGAGGGACAATAATAGCGGGTGTCACGCCTATATCCGCGCTTGCTGCAGACACAACATCTTTTTTGGGGGGGTTCGCTGGGTAGGGGTACTCGGGAGGACATAAAGAAAATGCCTCTCATGCAGCCGACTGCATTTGGTTGGGGATGTGAATGGGGGAAGTACGGGCGCTGCAGAAGCGGTGGGTTCCCAATTAGGATTGGCGAATGCAGCAGGAAGGGCACTATGGGCACGACGGGCCTGTGTTTGTCTTCTTCTTGGTGGCAGCGGGACACTACTTGTGCTTGCCACCTCACCAGCTTGAACTGCACTTATGGGACTCGCCACGTCACCAAGTGTTACTGCAGTGCTGGTTTGACTACGACCGGGGTGTACTAGGCCGCTGGTGCTTGCCAGTTCACCAAAACGCTACCAAAAAAACTGTTAGCGATCGCAGGGATCAGGCCTGACTCTGCGAACGCTGCAGTTATGTGTTTTAGTCTTTTGTAAGTGACAGTGATCGATCGATACTGCACTTGGGTGGGCTGGGCTGGGCCGGGCGGAGGGGCAAAACGCAGGTGCTAGCAGGTATCTGGGCTGATTCCGCTAACACTGCGTTTTTGGGAACCCTAAACTGCTGGGGACGCTAGTATAGATCTGATCGGATCAGATATTGATCCGTTCAGATACTATACCACTAAGGGAGGCGTATGCTGCGTCCGTGGGTGTTAGCGGTACTGGCGCTAATCTGACGCTGCCTGGGGCGACGCATATCACCGCCGGGCGATCAGGGGGCTAAACCTTTATTCGGTAATAAACGGCGGGTGCCCTGACACTATAAAAAATAAACGAACTAACCAGCGTCACCTGTAACACTTATATGGTGATCAGTGGTGAAAGGGTTAACTAGGGGGCAATCAAGGGGTTAAAACATTTATTAGGTAGTATATGGGGGTCCCTATCGCTATAAAACGCTGACGGCGAACCTAAATATTTACCTCCCTAACTAGCGTCACCAGCGACACTAATACAGCGATCAGAAAAATGATCGCTTAGTGACACTGGTGACAGGGGGTGATCAAGGGGTTAAAACTTTATTAGGGGGGGTTAGGGGGTACCCTAGACCTACAGGGGGGTAACAGTAACTGTCCCAACACTGTAACTGTCACAAACTGACACTATGCAGTAATCAGAAAAAAAAAAAAAAAAAAACTGCTGGTGTCAGTTTGTGACAGGGGGGGGGGGGGGTGATCGGGGGGGAGGATCGGGGGTGTTTAGTGTGCCTGGCATGTTCTACTGAGTGTGTAGTGTGTTGTGCACTCACAGTGATGTCTTCTCTCCTCGGGCCGGAACGGAAATTACCGAGCCGAGGAGAGATGACATCATTTCCTTTGCTGCTGTTTAGCATACAGCAGCAAAGGAATGATTTGATTGGCTGGCGGCGATCGCGAGGGGGGGGCCACGAACGGATGGTCTCCCCCTCACCTCTGATCGCCGTTGGACAAAAGACTACTGCCTCGGGCACCGGGGGGGGGTCCGATCGGACCCCCCACCCGCGGAAGTCAAATCACGTACATGTACGTGATTTTGCCTGTCCGTGCCACCTTGCCGACGTACATCGGCGTGAGGCGGTCGTCAAGTGGTTAAAGCGCCCCTGTCCCCGTGAGCTTGCATGCAGAAGTATACGCATACATAAGTCCCGCCCCTATATGAAAACGGTGTTCAAACCACACGTGTGAGGTGTCGCCGCGAACGTTAGAGCGAGAGCAATCATTTTGGTCCTAGACCTCCTCTGTAACTCAAAACATGTAACCAGTAAAAATTATTAAAGCGTCGCCTAAGGGGATTTTTAAATAGCGAAGTTTGGCGCCATTCCACAAGCGTGTGCAATTTTGAAGCATGACATGTTGGGTTTCTATTTACTCGGCGTAACTTCATATTTCACATTATGCAAAAACATTGGGCTAACTTGTTTTTTTTTTTTTTAAGCCCAAAACTGTTTTTTTTTTCTAAAAAAACGCATTTGAAAAATTGGTGCGCAAATACCGTGCTAGATAAAAAGTTGCAATGACCGCCACTGTATTCTCCAGGGTCTCTCCTTAAACAAAAATATATAATGTTTGGGGGTTCTATGTAATTTTCTAGCAAAAAAAATATGATTTTTACATGTAGGAGAGAAATGTCAGAATTGGCCTGGTAGGCAAGTGGTTAAAGTCTATGGGACATGAACATAAATATTACACTATTACAACATTTTTGGCCTTGATCCATGTCCCCTGGGGCAGGACCCGGGTCTCCAAACACTTTTTATGGCAAAGAACTTGCATATAAGCCTTCAGTGAGAACTTTGAATTTTGCAGGTTCGAGCCCCATTGACTTCCACTATTCCAGCATATGTGATCTGACAGGCATTATTGCCGCAATAGCGCTGCTTTCCATTTGCATTAGCACTGACTTTCTGAGAGTTGAAGTCTTTCTGGCCTTTTTTGAGAGTTATTTTTTGGTACTGCAAGAGAATTTTTTGGCGCTATAGTAAATTACTCTCTTTCTCTCTCTCTTTTTCTTTCTCTCTCTCTTTCTTTCTCGCTCTCTTTTTCTTTCTCTCTCTCTTTTTCTTTCTCTCTCGCTTTTTCTTTCTCTCTCTCTTTTTCTCTCTCTCTTTTTCTTTCTCTCTCTCTTTTTCTTTCTCTCTCTCTTTTTCTTTCTCTCTCTCTTCTGTTATTTTCACCATTGGCTCCTCTTCTCCCAGTAGAAATCGGAGTTTCCTCTTCTCTTCTATAGAATTGAAGTCCGGGATGAGAGTGGAGAGTCTCTGGAAGTGAGTGTCCTTCACTGATGAGTACTTTGGGCAATGTAGCAGGAAGTGGTCCTCATCCTCCAGGACCCCCTGGTCACATTGCTGGCACAGTCTACTCTCCCTGGGCTTGTAGGCCTGCCTGTGCCGTCCTAATTTGATTTCCAGGCTGTGGGCGCTCAGCCTGTACAGGCTCAGGGTCTGTCTGTCTTTGGGTTCTTGTAGCACCTCCAGGTATGGGGCCTGTTTGTAGTCTCTCTGCAATGACTGGTAAACACTTTTTTATCCATTCTCCAACATATTTTTCTTTGGAGCCATTCATTATGTTTTTTTTTTTTTTTAGATTTTCTCAGGCCGAATTGTTGGGGGTTATTGAGTTGTTACAGCCCACACATCTCGGAGTGCTCCTTGTTGGTCAGTAGGGATGAGCACGATGTTCGAGTCAAACGTAAGTTCGACTCGAACATCGACTGTTCACCTGTTCGCCAAATAGCGAACAATTTGGGGTGTTCGCGGCAAATTCGAAAAGCCGCGGAACACCCTTTAAAAGTCTATGGGAGAAATCAAAAGTGCTAATTTTAAAGGTTAATATGCATGGTATTGTCATCAAAAGTGTTTGGGGACCCAGGTCCTGCCCCAGGGGACATGGATCAATGCAAAAAAACCCTTTAAAAACGGAAGTTTTTTCGGGAGCAGTGATTTTAATAATGATTAAAGTGAAACAATAAAAGTAAAATATTCCTTTAAATTTCGTACCTGGGGGGTGTCTATAATATGCCTGTAAAGTGGCACGTGTTTCCCAGAGGATGCTCTTCAGCCCGGTAAGTGCCAGACCTCCCAATGGGGGGTTGTAAGTGCCGCGAGCCCCGAGGGGGGGTTGTGCCAATGTCAATGCCGGGAGATGCGAGCCCTGTGTGGGGGGGTGTGCATGTGCCAGTGCTGCGAGCTACGAGCCCCGTGCTGAGGGGGTGTGCCAGTGCCAGTGCCAGTGCCACAAGCTGCGAGCCCCATGTGGGGGGATGTGCAAGTGCCACGAGCTGTGAGCCCTGTGCGGGGGGGTGTGCCAGTGCGGCGAGCTGCAATCCCTGTGTGGGGGGGGTGTGCCAGTGCCACGAGCTGTGAGCCCTGTGTGGGGGGGTTTGCCAGTGCCAGTGCAGCGAGCTGCAAGCCCCGTGCGGGGGTGTGTGCCAGTGCCACGAGCCCCGTGTGGGGGGGTGTGCCAGTGCCGCAAGCTGCGAGCCCTGTGTGGGGGTGTGTGCCTGTGCCATGAGCTACGAGCCCCATGCAGGGGGGTGTGCCAGTGCCAGTGCTCTGAGCTGCAAGCCCCGTGCAGGGGGGTGTGCCAGTGCTGCGAGTCCCATGCGGGGAGGTGTGCCAGTGCTGCGAGCCCCGTGCGGGGCGGTGTGCCAGTGCCATGAGCTGCGAGCCCCGTGCAGGGAGGTGTGCCAGTGCTGCGAGCCCCGTGCGGGGCGGTGTGCCAGTGCCATGAGCTGCGAGCCCCGTGCAGGGAGGTGTGCCAGTGCCAGTGCCGTGAGCTGCCTTCCCTGTGCGGGGAGGTGTGCCAGTGCCGTGAGCTGCGAGCCCTGTGCGGGGAGGTGTGCCAGTGCCAGTCCCGCGAGCCCCATGCAGGGGTGTGTGCCAGTGCTGTAAGCCCTGTGCGGGGCGGTGTGCCAGTGGCAGGAGCTGCGAGCCCCGTGTGGGGCGGTGTGCCAGTGCCACGAGCTGCGAGCCAGATGCGGGGAGATTTGCCAGTGCCGCGAGCTGCGAGCTCCGTGCAGGGGGGTGTGCCAGTGCTATGAGCTGCGAGCCCCGTGCAGGGAGGTGTGCCAGTGCTGCGAGCCCTGTGCGGGGCGGTGTGCCAGTGCCATGAGCTGCGAGCCCCGTGCAGGGAGGTGTGCCAGTGCCAGTGCCGTGAGCTGCCTTCCCTGTGCGGGGAGGTGTGCCAGTGCCGTGAGCTGCGAGCCCTGTGCGGGGAGTGTGCCAGTGCCAGTCCCGCGAGCCTCATGCAGGGGTGTGTGCCAGTGCTGTAAGCCCTGTGCGGGGCGGTGTGCCAGTGCCAGGAGCTGCGAGCCCCGTGTGGGGCGGTGTGCCAGTGCCACGAGCTGCGAGCCAGATGCGGGGAGATTTGCCAGTGCCGCGAGCTGCGAGCTCCGTGCAGGGGGGTGTGCCAGTGCTATGAGCTGCGAGCCCCGTGCAGGGAGGTGTGCCAGTGCTGCGAGCCCTGTGCGGGGCGGTGTGCCAGTGCCATGAGCTGCGAGCCCCGTGCAGGGAGGTGTGCCAGTGCCAGTGCCGTGAGCTGCCTTCCCTGTGCGGGGAGGTGTGCCAGTGCCGTGAGCTGCGAGCCCTGTGCGGGGAGGTGTGCCAGTGCCAGTCCCGCGAGCCTCATGCAGGGGTGTGTGCCAGTGCTGTAAGCCCTGTGCGGGGCGGTGTGCCAGTGCCAGGAGCTGCGAGCCCCGTGTGGGGCGGTGTGCCAGTGCCACGAGCTGCGAGCCAGATGCGGGGAGATTTGCCAGTGCCGCGAGCTGCGAGCCCTGAGCGGGGAGGTGTGCCAGTGCCGCGAGCTGCGAGCTCCATGCAGGGGGGTGTGCCAGTGCTGCAAGCCCCATGTGGGGGTGTGTGCCAGTGCCACGAGCTGTGAGCCCCATGCAGGAGGGGTGTGCCAGTGCCGCAAGCTGCGAGCCCTGTGCGGGGAGGTGTGCCAGTGCCGCGAGCTCCGAGCCCCGTGCAGGGGGGTGTGCCAGTGCAGCGAGCCCTGTGCGGGGGGGTGTGCCAGTGCCACGAGCTGAGAGCCCCATGCAGGAGGGGTGTGCCAGTGCCGCAAGCTGCGAGCCCTGTGTGGGGGGTGTGCCAGCTGCAAGCCCCGAGTGGGGGGGGGGTGCCAGTGCCTCAAGCTCCGAGCCCCGTGCAAGGGGGGGTTTGCCAGTGTCGGGAGGGTTGCTGGGGGTTTTACCATATCTCTAATGCTCACCTATATAAGTATATCCAAAGCTCACCTATACACCCTATATGTAATACTCACCTATATACCATATATCTAATGCTCACCTATACACCCTATATGTAATGCTCACCTATATACCTTATATCTAATGCTCATTTATATACCTTATATCTAATGCTCACCTATATACCATATATCTAATGCTCACCTATCTGTCATGCTCACCTATATACCATATCTGTAATGCTGAGCTATATGCCCCTATCTGTGAGGCTGAGCTATATGCTCTGTCCTGTAATGCTAAGCTATATACTCTGTCCTGTGATGCTGAGCTGTATATTCCTGACACTATGGGTGGAAGCAAATGGATTACAGGGGACGGAGTGGGTGGAATATATAAGGGGTGGGGCTTATAAGTGTGAGGGGTCAATAAGGAAGGGCGGGGTCTGGCACCCCCCATCCTAAAACTTCACCAGCTGCCACTGTAACATACTGCATTCATCTTGCCATCAATTTTGACCAAATTTCCTGTGCCTTTATAGCTCACACATCCCCAAAACATCAGCGATCCACCTCTGTGTTTCACAGTAGGAATGGTGGACCTTTCATCATAGACCTTGTTGATTCCTCCAAGTGTAGTGTTTATGGTTTTCAGAGAGTCCTGTATTTCACCTGAAGATATTTGTAGGTTTTCTTTGCATCCCGAACAATATTCCTGGCAGTTGTGGCTGAAATTTTAGTTGGTCTACCTGACCACGGTTTGTTTTCACCAGAACCCTTCATTTTCCACTGATTGATTAGAGTTTGAACACTGCTGATTGGCATTCTCAATTCCTAGGATATCTTTGTATATCCCTTTCCTGTTTTATACAGTTCAACTGCCTTTGATCCCTTGACAATTCTTTTGCTTTCCCCGTGACTCCGAATCCAGAAACGTCAGTGCAGCACTGGATGAAAGATGCAAGGGTCTGTCAGGAGTCCAGAAACTCTTTGACCTTTTATACACACACACTAATTACAAGCCAACAGATCACAGGTGAGGATGGTTACCTTTAATAGCCATTCAAACCCCTTTGTGTCACCTTGTGTGCATGTTATCAGACCAAAATCACCAGGGGTATGTAAACTTTTGATCAGGGTCATTTGGGTAGTTTCTGTTGTGATTATGATATGAAAAGACTAAACACAGCTGATTGATAATAAATGTCTTCAGCCAAACACTAACCACGAGTGAAAGAAAAGATTTTGTGTTATCGATCATATTCTCTGAAAAATGGCCAAGAAATCAAAAATTCTCCCAGCACAACTTGTATATATTTTCTTAGTCCAGCTTCCTCCTCTCCCCTAAAATGCCTGGCGTTGTTTTTTTCCACTAGGTTCCTCCCTATTGCGCATTCATATCTGGTATTTCATGTACAAGCCGGGGGCCATTTCCAGTTGCAGGTATTATCAGCTGTTTAACCACTTAAGGACCGGG
>JBBDGP010003866.1:2500-202500 GCA_037952835.1 Lithobates septentrionalis
ACACTTTGAAAGTGAATATAAGCAGGTGAAGGGTTGTTTTTTGTAAAAGAACCTGTCACATTTGCCCTATATAGGAACAATGAAAGTGTGTCTAACTCAAAAAAATGTGTCTCACATATTTAAAGAAAAAGAGGAAGAAAACTTTTAATATAAATTTAACATTCTATATATGCAAGTTTTATTTAGACTGAAAATTGTACCAAATTTCAGCAATGAAGGAAATATAAATGAATTTAATAAGTTGTGTTGAGACTTGACAGCCTTATGCAATTTTAGCGAGTAAGGAGGAAAAGAAGAAAAAAAAGAGCTGAGGGTTAATATTAAAACAAGCTGTGTTGATTTACAATTTATTTGTAAGGTTGTTGCTAGACAAGGAATAATATGATTTCATACAAAATATTCCCCAAAATGGGATCATTTCCTCCACAGTGATACCCTTATTGGTGTGCATCTGGATAATTGTTACAGAATACAGACCTTTTCTACAAGAAGTGCACCATTTCCACAGCAAAGCAGAGCTCCCGCCTAGGCTGTGAAGTAGTACAGGTTTCTTTAGGCTGTCTAATAGCGGTCAGCTTTGGAAACAGCAACTCTCCATCATGTGAAAAGTCCATAAAATCATAACTGGTTTGTTCAGGAGTTTTCCACAACTTGCCGAAGTTCTTCAAACAAAGTACCGAGCTCTTTCTCTAAGCTGAGTATCAAACCTTAGAAGAGAAAATAAAAAACAATTAGATTGAACATAAGCAGGCACCTACAGTGCAACCTCAGATATAGACAGCCGGCAACTCGAAGCATCCACATGCAAAAATCTTTGTTACAGAGTGAATACAAGATAAAATAAACTTACGCGTTTCGGCCCACAGCCTTAGTCATAGCTAGGACTAAGGCTGTGGGCTGAAACACCTAAGCCTTTTTACCTTGTATTCACCCTTTAGCAAATAAAGATTTTTGTATGTGGATGCTTCGAGTTGCCAGCTTTCTATTTCCGTTATTGCTTCAGCCTGGGTGTATTAAAAACACCTTCAGCTTGTGCTCCGAGACCGAGTGTGCCCTTGGGAATCCAGATAAGCATTGCTCTTTTACTGCATGGTTACAGTGCAACCTGCCTGAGCTTTGGTATCCATATTGCTTACTACATTACCACTTCGCTAACCGGCCAACAGTGTCTGTTACAAGAAATGTGACTGGTGCGAGCTGTCATAATGTAAAGTGCATACAGTATTTCAATTGGGTTTGGTTTAGGCTTGCTTATGCAGCAGGGCTTTAGCTGACTGCATTAGTGGGTGACTTGGAAAGCTTATACCTCCCCTGCTAATGCTTGTGTGTCTGAAAGAAGGCTGCACAAAAAAAAAAAAAAAAACAGTAGTACTGGCCTGTCATACTTTGCAGATGCAATTTGAGGATCGATGCTCGCTTTCTGATACATTTGCATACTAGATATCACCACCAAACAGATCTGAGAAAGAAGTTTAAAAGTGAGATGTATATAAAAAGGCATACCTGTGTTGGCATTGCTGCTGGCTATGAAGCTGACAACCAGTGGCAGTCTGTTGAACTGCACTATCTGTAACACAGACAAATGATTTAAGACACTGCAAAGTCATGATTCTACAGCTTATGTAAAATAAAAAATAAATACATAGGTTGCTGCTGGCGACTGCTCCTGAAAAAGCTTGCTGTCTGCCTGTCATGCTAACCTAGTGGTCATAGTACTTTGAGTCAAAGACCTGGATCAATTATGCAGACACAATATTTTGACTTCACATATGGCCAAAGCACTAGCATTTTCAGGGAGGTTAGCAGAGCATGTCTCAATTTTTTTTTATTGGTGTGCATATCTTCTTTAACCACTTTCCACCCGCGCTATAGCCGAAAGGCGGCTTCCCAGTGCCGGGAGGGCATCAATTGACATCCTCTCGTGACTGCGCTGCTCACTTACCCCTGGCAGAGCACAGTCGGCACACTCGTGATCTGCGTGTCCTTTGGGCTCGGCTGATCACAGAACAGGGTAAAGCGCCAATCACAGTGGCCCTTTAACACATGATCAGCTGCCAGCTAATGACAGCTGATCACAGAAATAAACAGAAGCCAATTATCAGCTTTTTTTCTCCTCGTGATCAGCGTGAGAATAGAAGAAAGACGGTAACCGACTTCTGTTACAGTTTCACTCTTCACTGAGGACACACACAGCTGTGGAGGTTGCCTGCTGTGATTCATTACTCTTATATTTAAGATATTCACCATACTCAGCCTATACTCGTTATGGACTAACGAGGTCTCTTGGGATACATCACTACACCCGTGCCATGCCTGCTCTCCGTTTGGCCCCTGGCATGGTCCCATCTGACTCCACCCCCTCAGCTCCCTGGTGAGGCACCTGCTGCCGCCATCTTGGAGCCGCACACATGTAGCCATGGTCAAGCTAGGTGGTACATTGTTACACACATCCACCCCTGAAGAGCAAGCTGGATCTTGCGAAACACGTTGGATAGTATGAGGCCCATGTACTATGACTGCTATTACATTTATGTACCAATATTCCTTGTTTATGTATCTTTTTACATTGGCAACTGTTGGTGTTATCTATGCATGTAAACAATTTTACTTGAATAAACCATATACTGTATTTACTACTGTTATGTTTACTGGCGGAAACGGTACCCACTTCATTTAAAGTCCCAGGGCGCATCCTTCGTTTTATTATGTTACAGGGATGGAAGTGTGTTACTGGGGACACCAGACCTTCCCCTTTCTCGACTTCTGTTACAGGGACATCGGTCACAATCTGTGCCCGCCAGTGCTGCTAATTAGTGCCAACCAGTGTCCCCTATCAGTGCATAGTGTTGCCTACCAGTGAAGGAGAAAAAATACCTGTTTGCAAAATTTTATAACTATTTTATAACTATGAAAAAAAAAAATTTCAAATTTTTTTCGGTATATTTTTTGTTTCTTTAGCAAAAAATAAAAAACCCAGTGGTGAATAAATACCACCAAAAGAAAGCTATAAAATTTTGTTTTGGTAAAGTGTTGCATGACCGTGCAATTGTCATTCAAAGCGTGACAGTGCTGAAAGCTGAAAATTGGCCTGGTCAGGAAGTGCCCTGTAAGCAAGTGGTTAACATTAATAATTGCTTTATGTAAAAAATAAAATAAATAAATAAATAAAAAAAATCAAACTCTTAAAACTAAACTCCAGTAAAACCCAAACTACTTAATTGAAACACATATACAGTATATGCAACAGGTCAACCAAAACATTTGCAGTTCTTTCTGCCAGGCACCCCCTACCACACGATACAGATGATCTTGAAGAGGAACTTCACTCTAACCCTCAATTTATTACATTTTTTTTTTTACCCTTTGCTTACTTGATTCTGGGTTATTCCCAAATCAGATACTCATCCATTCAGCAGATCCAGCACTATCCTGCTGCAAACCGCTTCTCCACTGCTACACCGCCATATTTCTTTGTGACATTATCAGGAGGAAGCTGTTCCTTCCAGGTCTAGGCAGCCACCTCCCACCCCTCTGCTCCTTCCATGAATGGGTGCCTATACCTCCTGGGATACAGTATGCGACATTTACATCCCAGGAGGCTTCAGAAGTACAGTGTATCATTTTGGCCAAGACCAGAATGGAGAAAGGGGGGCTGACTGGAACGTGAATAGAAAACGAAGATAAACAGCAAAATAAAAAGGCTACGCACAGCATAGTGATGATGTCACTGATACTTTTACAAGGTAATAGATGTGTTTGCAAAGGCATTTTGTGCTAGCAGAGTGACTATTTGTGGCTATTGAGGGCTATATTTAAAAGTAAGTATTTGTGTCCGGAGTTCAGCTTAATCAAGGACCCATCTTGCTTGTGGATTATAAGGAGCAATAGCACCCCTTTATGAAGTCATCTCACTGTGTGCTCCATAGCAGAGACCAAGGTGATAAAATACGCTCTCGATCCCAATGACTGCTAGCCGGGGGAACCGGCTCCCTTTCATGTGACCACTGTGACAGCCAATCACAGTGCTCACATGATTACCTATCCTTCCCGCCCCACAGGGTGTACAGACCCTATTAAAGGCTTGCCGGGACTGGGTGGGAAAAGGTTAAGCATTTGCTTAGGCACAACGCATTTCTGTATTGTTTCGAATATGATCATCTCCTATGATCCGACAGCTCCATCTAGTTGCCATAATGCGTTATTTTACCTGAATACCTGAAAAAAAAAATACTGCATTATGGCCACTAGATGGAGCTCACAATCACAGGAGCTAATCATATTACAAGCATTACAGAAATCATTTGTTGTGCGCGTGCAAATGCAACTTGATAAAAAAAAAAAATATATATATAATGTTCTTTAGCAAGGAACATACATTTCACATTAATAATTATGCTACCAAAATTAGCCTGTGCTGTAAATTGCATGCAGCATTGCTTCTGTTTCTTCTTGCTGGAGGCTGCCATTTTGCTGAAGCCCTGAGCAGCAGTAAATTATAAAGTGGAACAAAACCAATAGATTTAACGGTTTCAAAAAACAGTTACATTCTTGAAATGCCATGATTGCTTTGCTTGTGCCCTCAATCAAACTATCAAATGGCTGGGATCATAACTGATTAACATGTGCAGCACCATGGCAATTGCAGCTCAAACTGAAGCAGCTTTCTTGGCTGTAAAGGATAGGAGGATTTAATTCCACTTTAAGGCTGTCAGCAGATCGGCCTCTACAAATTTGGCATAGCCTAAAAATGGGGAACAACTAAGCATGTGCAGAGCAGGTCAAGACAGTATAGGCACTTCTTTTTAATGTTTTACATAGCTTTAAACATATCTGTAAGGCTTTTAACAGGAGCAGCAAGTTATTACTAAGGGCTCATGCACACAGGACGTTTTTACAGCTGCTGTTAGGGGCGTTTGATGTTTTTTTTTTTTAACTGCCCCTAAAAGCCCCTCCATGTTAGCCTATGTGTCCATGCACACAAACTGTCAGAGGCATAAGCATTTAGGGGCACTAGAAAAAAAGGACAGCCTGTGCTTTCAGGAGCAGTAAAAACGAAAAACGCCAAAAAACGCGTTTGACTTTTTAGGCGTTTTTACATTATAGGGAGTGTTTTTAATGAAAAAACACCCCAAAACGCTAACGTCAAAAAACATGGGAAAACGCGCAATAACACGAATGTAAAAATGCGGCTAAACGCAAAAATAAAAGACGTTTTAACACGTCCTGTGTGCATGAGCCCTAAAGAATAAGTATACAATAGAAAGGTGAATCCTTGCTTCTGAAGCGTTCATTTAGTTTTCACGTAGCAGTTGCTACCTCTTTCCTGCTTTGGCAGCATATATAAATGCGTTTTTAGATCTTGTTTCTACTGACACCCGCAGGTAAAACCTGGCACTACATCTATTTATTGAGGCATAAAGATAGCACATGGCGTACTGGTATTACCTGAAGTGAACAAGTGTTAGAAAAAAAAGATTTCAAAATCCATTACACAATAATCTCTTACGCTGAATGTCCCATTAACTAGGATTTCAGCTTTGGTTAGAAATTGAATGAGATGTTGCTACTGTTTAGCATACTTTGATAATGTGTACTAGATAACATTGCTGTACATATCCCCCCAAATAATCCATACATTTTGTCAGATCCAGTATTGCGTTGGAAAAGCAGCGGGGCACCTCTCCCTTGACCCCCTTATAGTCATCTTACATGTACTCTTTCACAAGCCCTTCCTCCTCTGCAGCCAGCAAGAATACCCAGCATTCAGGAGTATGTCAAAGCATGTGACCTGCGCCCTGTGATAGTGTCCAAAACTAGAAGCCAATTACTATCCCTGAGCACTGTGATATGACCAGGTAAGTGATATGACCACTCCCCTGTGTCACTGCCCTAGCCAATTTCAGTGCATACTGTGGAGCAGCAAGGAAACACATGTAAGGCAGCACTGTGGCTTAGTAGTTAGCAATTCTGCCTTGCAGTGTTGGGCTTCTCAGTCCAAATACCGGTCAGGATGTTATCTGCATGGAGTTTGCATGGGTTTCCTCCAATTACCTCCCACACTCCAAAGACATTCTGGTAGGTTAAGGCCCCTTTCACACTGTCGGACCGTTCAGGTCTGCCTGTCAGTTTTGTCGGCGGATCTGAACGGGCGCTCCATGCTAGTCTATGGAGCGACGGATGTCAGCGGTGACATGTCCTCTGACATCCGACCCGGTCCGATCCGCTGTCCTGGAAGACTCTCAGAAAAGGCGCTATCGGTAAGTCTCAGCTTTTCTCCAAGCGTCTTCCAGGACAGCAATGAGACGATGAGCCAGAACTTAGTCTAGGGAGGGACAACTGCCTGAAGAACCTTACGACCAAACGCCTGCTATTGAGCAGATAGGAGATCCAGGCGATAATGCTTAATGAAGGTTGAAAAACTGGACCATGTGGCAGCCTTGCAAATTTGTTCTAGTGAGGCTCCAGCCTTTTCAGCCCAAGACGCAGACAAGGCTCTTGTTGAGTGCGCAGTGACAAAAGGTGGAGGAACTTCCCTAATTTTGTAAGTTTCAGAAATAGCTTGTTTTATCCATCTAGCCAAAGTGGCTTTAGATGCACTCTTTCCCCTGTGTGCTCCTGAAAAGAGGACAAAGAGTCCGTTTTTCTAAAGGTCTTGGTGACACCTCAAGGTAGATGAGAAGAATTCTTCTAACGTCTAAAAAACTAAATTTACTTTCTTGGTTGCCCTTTGGTGAACTACAAAAGGTTGGCAGTACAATGTCCTGAGATCTACGGTATGAAATGTACTGCCAACTTTAGGCAGAAATCCTGGATCTGTCTTCAAAACAATTAGATCCTCAAAGATTGTGAGGAAAGGCTCCCTCACTGAAAGGGCCTGTAACTCACTTACCCTAATAAGCTGAGGCAATTGCCACAAGGAAAATAGTTTTTAAGGTAAGTAACTTAACTGAAATACAGTGGGGACGAAAAGTATTCAGACCCCCTTAAATTTTTACTCTTTGTTATATTGCAGCCATTTGCTAAAATCATTTAAGTTCATTTTTTCCTCAATAATGTACACACAGCACCCCATATTGACAGAAAAACACAGAATTGTTGACATTTTTGCAGATTTATTAAAAAAGAAAAACTGAAATATCACATGGTCCTAAGTATTCAGACCCTTTGCTGTGACACTCATATATTTAACTCAGGTGCTGTCCATTTCTTCTGATCATCCTTGAGATGGTTCTACACCTTCATTTGAGTCCAGCTGTGTTTGATTATACTGATTGGACTTGATTAGGAAAGCCACACACCTGTCTATATTAGACCTTACAGCTCACAGTGCATGTCAGAGCAAATGAGAATCATGAGGTCAAAAAGGAACTGCCTGAAGAGCTCAGAGACAGAATTGTGGCAAGGCACAGATCTGGCCAAGGTTACAAAAAAAATTTCTGCTGCACTTAAGGTTCCCAAGAGCACAGCAGCCTCCATAATCCTTAAATGGAAGACGTTTGGGACTACCAGAACCTTTCCTAGAGCTGGCCGTCCGGCCAAACTGAGCTATCGGGGGAGAAGAGCCTTGGTGAGAGAGGTAAAGAAGAACCCAAAGATCACTGTGGCTGACCTCCAGAGATGCAGTCGGGAGATGGGAGAAAGTTGTAGAAAGTCCACCATCACTGCAGCCCTCCACCAGTCGGGGCTTTATGGCAGAGTGGCCCGACGAAAGCCTCTCCTCAGTGCAAGACACATGAAAGCCCGCATGGCGTTTGCTAAAAAAACAACACCTGAAGGACTCCAAGATGGTGAGAAATAAGATTCTTTGGTCTGATGAGACCAAGATAGAACTTTTTGGCCTTAATTCTAAGTGGTATGTATGGAGAAAACCAGGCACTGCTCATCACCTGTCCAATACAGTCCCAACAGTGAAGCATGGTGGTGGCAGCATCATGCTGTGGGGGTGTTTTTCAGCTGCAGGGACAGGACGACTGGTTGCAATCGAGGGAAAGATGAATGGGGCCAAGTACAGGGATATCCTGGACGAAAACCTTCTCCAGAGTGCTCAGGACCTCAGACTGGGCAAAAGGTTTACTTTCCAACAAGACAATGGCACTAAGCACACAGCTAAAATAATGAAGGAGTGGCTTCACAACAACTCAGTGACTGTTCTTGAATGGCCCAGCCAGAGCCCTGACTTAAACCCAATTGAGCATCTCTGGAGAGACCTAAAAATGGCTGTCCACCAACGTTTACCATCCAACCTGACAGAAATGGAGAGGATCTGCAAGGAGGAATGGCAGAGGATCCCCAAATCCAGGTGTGAAAAACTTGTTGCATCTTTCCCAAAAAGACTCATGGCTGTATTAGATCAAAAGGGTGCTTCTACTAAATACCGAGCAAAGGGTCTGAATACTTAGGACCATGTGATATTTCAGTTTTTCTTTTTTAACAAATCTGCAAAAATGTCAACAATTCTGTGTTTTTCTGTCAATATGGGGTGCTGTGTGTACATTAATGAGGAAAAAGAATGAACCTAAATGATTTTAGCAAATGGCTGCAATATAACAAAGAGTGAAAAATTTAAGGGGGTCTGAATACTTTCCGTCCCCACTGTATCCTCCAGGGGCTCAAAAGGTAACTCTACCAGGCTTTGAAGCACCAGGGACAGGTCCCAGGTTGGACAACTTCTAACCACTACTGGTTTGGACCTAGAAATGATTAAAAGAATCTAGCTATAGTAGGATTTTCCAAGAGAGAAAATTGGAGAAAAACAGCTGCCGTCGGTACTTTTAAAGTACTAACTGAAAGACCTTTGTTGACAGCCTCTTGAAAAATTCCAAAATTGATGGATCATCATGAGTCATTCTTTGATTTTCAGATAAATTCAGTTCAATTTCTTCCAGACCTCGGAATATATGGCTCTAGTGACCGGTTTTCTACCATTCACCAGGGTCTTGACTACCTTTTCATCAGAGAACCCCTGGGCGCTTAGTATCTTTTCTTCAGATACCAGGTGGTCAGGTTTAAGGAAGCCACCTGTTTGTGCGACACTGGACCCAGCGACAATAAGTCTTGTCTCTTTGGAAGACTGAGTACCTGTAACAGGGAAAACTCATGGCCTCTTGGGCCAAAAAGGGGCTATTAGGATAAGATCTGTTTCTTCTAGAAGAAACTTCTGGAGGACTTCCAAAATTAGCATGATCGACGGGAAGGTGCAACAGAGGCCGAATGGCCATGTATTCGCCAGAGCATCGATCCCCAAAGATTGATCTGCTGGGTTCAGGGAAAAGAACTTCTCCGTCTTGCAATTGCTCTGATTTGCGAACAGATCCGCTTCGGGACATCCCCATCTGTCGGCGAGACCCGCAAAGATTTCTGGATTAAGAAACCAATTGTCTCGACATACCCGGTAGCGGCTGAGATAATTTGCTAGACAGTTGTGTCCCCTTCAGGTGTACTACTGTAATTGAGGCTAGATTTCCTTCCGCCTATGATAAAATCTCCTGGGCGATAGATTGAAGTATCTGACTGCCCATACCTCCCTGTTTGTTGAGGTATGCAACAGTGGCGATATTGTTAGATGGAATCTGGAGCTTGTGACCTCTTATTTCTGTCTGAAATGCCTGCAAGGCTCTCTGAACTGCTAGAAGTTCTCTCCGATTCGATGAAGCTCCTGCTTCTCTTAAGGACCATTCTACCTGCGCCATTGTGTTGCCCATTGTGGCTCCCCACCCCCAGGAACTCGCATTCGTTGTGATCTTCTGGGAAATAGGAATGGACCCTGGTAGACTTCTTGTTAGGTGAAGGTGTGTCCTCCATCACCACAAGCTTCTTTTTACCCTGGAGGGTAACAAGACCCTTGACTCCAGGGAACTTATGTCTCCATCCGAGTTCCTTAGTGGAAACAGCTGTAATGGGCATTGATGAAATCTTGCCCATGGCACTGCGGGAAAGCAGGCGGTCAGACCCACTGCTCGAGACTTCTCTCAGCGAGACCGACTGATTGGTCTGTAAGGCTGACATTGTTTGCGTCATTCTTGAGACCTTTTCCCGCGGGAGAAAAACTTTTTGGTCTACTGAGCAAAATTCGTATCCCAGATATGTCCTTTTCTGGGCCAGAATTAAAGAAGACTTCTCTTTATTAACCAGCCTAGAGATTGAAGGAAGTCCTGTACGGTCTGGAGATCAGCTAATAATTTTTGGTATGACTCTGCCACCACTAGGAGATCGTCCAGGGGATAATAGTTATTGCCTTTAACCTTAGCGGGGCCAGCGCCTCCCCCAACACCTTTGAAAAAGATGCATGGGGCTAAGGACAAACCGAAGGGGAGGGCTTGAAATTGAAAGTGCCGAATCTCTGTTCCCATCTTGTCCGCTAGTCTCAAGAATCTTTGGAAGGCTGGATGAATAGGGATGTGCAGATAGGCATCCCTCAAATCCAAAGTGTCCATGAAGCAGGTTTTTGATTGAGAACACCGTCTCCATACGAAAGTGCTTGGACCTGATCAAACGATTTAGAGACCGAAGGTTCAGGAGAAGTCGATATTTCCCCAGAACCTTTTGATCCATCAAGTCTCCAATTTGGAGACCCAGGGCCGTCGCTTTTACCCGATCTTTGGGAGGGACGGTGACCAATAAGTGCTCTGGTGGCTGGCAAGAAAATTCCAGCCTGTACCCATTGGTCACTAGGTCCAGTATAAATGGACTTGAGGTGACTGCTCTCCACTGTGGGAGAAAAGCCCCCAACCTTCCTCCCACTGGGAGACACCAGTCACTGTGGCTTGGCGGGTAGTTGAGGAGGGTTAAACAAGATGCCCCCTTTACACCTGCCTTTGTACCCTGTCCAATGCTTTTTGGGCCTATTGTCCCTTTATCTTTGACCTTGCTGCCTACTTTGGCCACAACATTTTTTTCTAGCTGTCGGCTTTTTCTTGTTCTCTGGAAAGGCCTTTTTTCTATCGACCGTGCGTTCCAGCGCCTCTTGCAGACCTGGGCCAATAAGATGATCCTAACTGGAGATGGACCCTCTGAGAGGACTTGGATTTTAGCAATCAGAGTTTTAAATGAGCTGAACGTGGACATAAGCTCATCTGTAACAGAAGTCAGCATTTTCTAACAGGAGACTACCGGGTCATCCTTCACTAGGCTGTCTATACAGGTGCGGCAAACTGCTTTGCTCAATGAGGAGCTCAATTTGTTTCCGCAAACTGCACATTTCCAGACGTCACGGCCGCCGGGCACACGCATTGGCTCCTAAAGGTGACGCAGTGGCGTGCACACGCCCCCATACCCCTTAAAGCGCCCACTGTACAGATACAGCGATTCGCGCAAGGGAGCCATTCTGCCGTCATCGGCAAGGAGTTAAACAAATGGCACGTGTAAAGGTTACCCTATGCCCAAAATGGTGCCAAATACTAGGTGAATAAGTTCACTTTCTTTGGTTCCCATCACCAAAGGTGTGCTGTTGCTTCATTCTGCATTTAAATTGCATTTTAGAAATCAAACTGCAAATACTTTTTATTAATTAGTATACAACTTTACTTGAAGCTATGGATACAGCATCACCTACCTGATATGTGTTATAGTAGCAGATGATACTCTTGTTTTTTGAGAGTCCCAGCTTACTTCCCTGGTCAGTAGCCAGCGCAAACGTAGACAGAAAACTAGGCCGCAAGGCATACTCAGGAGCGTTTTCATTGGCAACTATTTTGAATTGAACAGAAAGAATTTATTGTTAACATTTTCTTTTCAGTCTTTTAACCACTTCGGCACTAGAGCAACGTTTTCATTTTTTTGCATTATGCTTTTCTGTCTATAACATTTACTTAAAACCCCTGGAACATTATATATTTTCTGAAAGCAGAGGACCTGTAGAATAAAAAGATAGTTGTTGCACGTTTTATGCTGAATGATATTTGCGCAACCTGTAATTAAAGTGCATATTTGAAGGAAAAAATATAATACAATGAATTTTAGTGCAAAACACACACAATATAATACCCATTTTTAGGTAAAATATAAAAGATGTGGTTGCGTTGAGTAAATAGATACCAAACATTGCAAGTCTTAAAAATTGTATGTGCTCTGATATAGCGAGAAACTACGGTACCCAAAAATATGATAGACAACACTTTAAAAGTCTTTACAGCTCATCAGTTTAGTGTAAAATGCGAGCTGTAGTGCTAGAATTAGAACTCTCAGTGTGCCACCTGCACTGGCTATATAGCCGCCGGATCACTTTCACTTTACAGCCGAGAGCAGGCTGAGAAAAGCTAGCACAAGCCGGTGGCTGCTACGGCAACAATTAGCTTATGCTTAAACACCAACACTCTCTGGACATATGTACTACAGTGGAACCTCCGATTGCGAGTAACGCGGTTAACGAGCGTTTCGCAATACGAGCACTGTATTTTTTTTAAATCCTAACTCGGTTTGCGAGTGTTGTCTCGCAAAGCGAGCACAATTCAGGCCAAAGTGGTGTGCAGTACCGCTTTTGGTCTAAGGTGGGGGAGCCGAGCAGAGCCGAACGTCCCGTTCAGAAAGGGACGGAAAGGCAAAGTCCAGCACGGCTGACCTTGGCAAATCTCGGGTAGGAAGTCTTTCCGAGGTCAGCCGAAGTGTCCCTCGGGCCTTTTCTGCCGTTTCCGAGGCTCTCCGGAACCGCCCCCGCCTCTAGCCGCATGCGGTTTTGCATCCCATTGAAGTCAATGCGGAACAAATTATTTTCGTTTCCATTCACTTCAATGGGAAAACTCGCTTTGATATGCGAGTACTTTAGATGTACAGTGGAACCTCGGATTATACTCGTAATCCAAAGAGCTGAAATGGTCAAACCAATTCATTACATTTTGCAGTATACTAGAGACTAGGCACGTTATACTCAAAATAAATGTTACTTACATTAGATAAGCCATGGTTTAGGCTGGCTGAATAAAGAAAATAATGACTACCTGACGACAAGTCTACAGTGGTAATTTCCTAATGGAAATTAAGCTATACAATGATGAGCTAGTGTTTGTTAAAGCAAAACTAAACCCTCCTATTATTTACAGCCAAGGGAGCTGCCATCTTAAGCTGGCCATTCATGGATCAAAATTCATTCACTTCAGCAGGGACCATCTGAATTTAAATCCATGTATGGGCACCCTGGTTGTATCCAAGTTGTTCTATCGACTGACATGAGTACAACCAGCCTGTCAGGTTTTTGTCCTGGCTATAACCGGCAACACTAATCGTGTTTTCTGCCAGCAGGGAAGGCTTCCCACCGGTAGAACACAATAGCACTGCGGGAGGGATTCCACAGTCAACACCGATGTGACGTCCGTGCCCCATCATTGGTGTTCCCGGGAGGAATAGTGCCCCATCACTGGTGTTCCCAGGTGGAATAGTACCTCATCACTGGTGTTCCCGGGAGGAATAGTGCCCCATCACTGGTGTTCCCAGGTGGAATAGTACCCCATCACTGGTGTTCCCGGGAGGAATAGTACTCCATCATTGGCGTTTTATTCTGCAGTTCGAGTGTAACACTCAGTTTTTTCATTATTACTTTTAAATAAATGGAAAAATGGCATGTTTTTTTTATGATTTTATCTGATTAATCGAAAGAATAATTGGCTGATTAATCGATTATGAAAATAATCGTTAGTTGCAGCCCTAAAATATACATGGGAACAGTAGTCCTGCATTACTACTTTTGCCATGTATAGCCAATATACCACTGGGGAATTGGAGATGTAATGAGTAACTGATAAAACCACATGGGTCTTAGCATTGTATGTTTGACTCCGTAATAGAGTCCATTGATTGTGGTAAGAGTCCATTCAGTTGTTGGTGATGGCCCACGTGGTGAATATGGAAGTGTTCTGACACCTTCTATTACGCAGCGTTGTATGCATCTTTTGATTGGGACTGTTGTACTTATTTTATAGTTTCAAACAGGGTGGATAAAAATCCATGATTTAAAGAAAAAAAAAAAAAAAAAAAAAAAAGGAAGAAGGATTTATTATATTTAAATCTGATTTTTTTTTTATTTATCAAATTTATTTTAATAAAATGCTTTTGGGGTAAGAATCCATCTAAAGATCGTTTTCTTTTTAAGATATATTAATAATTTAGTTTATTCAGCATGAAATGGAGCTTAGTTATGTAGTATGAGGCTGTGTATTCTGCAATATTTAAATTTTTGGTAAACTCATTCAATGAATCCAAGCGCTGCAAGCTGAGATAACATGCACTGCACTGATGCATTCACACAATTTCACAGGTGCCATAAGATAAACCAAAGTTCAGGAATATTCCTTTATCCCATTGTTTTGCAAATCTATGTACACTACAAACTGTATGATTGAATTGGTTCCGATATTGCGGTTTTACTAACCTGACAGCTTATTATTCTAAATAAGAAACCTTCATTTTGTTTGCAAATATTAAAGATTCTAACTACCAGCAAGAAGAAGTCCTTACATTTAAACAGCACCTGTCATTTCAGATCCATCATGGCAGCGCCTGTTAGCGGGCATCCACACACCTGCTGCCGTCACCTCCCTCACCTTGTTGTGTCACTGCCACATCACCAGCCGTCCCATTAAAAGTGGTTGTAAACCCTTTACAACTACTTTCACCTACAGGTAAGCCTAGATTAAGGCTTACCTGTAGGTGCTGGATATTTACAATTCCCCATACGATGAGTTATTCAGCGCATGTGCACTTTAGAGTACGCTGTGCCGTTTCTAGCTGGGGTCATGCCATGACTGGTGGCTCCCGCGTGGGAGTGACGTCTCGCGACTCCGGCCAGTCACAGAGCCGGAGTTTGCGGCCCCCGGAAGGAAGAGGGGCGAAAATGGAAGCTCCCTGCTCGTGGGGACAACGGAGACATCGCGGGCTTCTGTGTCAGGTAAGTGACACACAATGGGCATTATGCTTTACCTTTACAGGGAAAGAAAGAGGAAGTAAAACCCACCAGGGTTTACTTCCTCTTTAAAGTGAATGGGACTGTCGGTGAGTCAACAGCGGGTCAGAGGAGGAGCCGCTGGGGGACAGAGATGACAGTTGCTCTTTAAAAATTATGATTTAAATCAAGCCTTTTTACTAGTGATTTAAATCAAGATTTAAATAGACTTGATTTAAATCAAATCCACCCTCGTTTCAAAGTGGACTTACATAATTCATTTTAATACATTTTTTTTTGCACTTTATTGGTGTGTTTTGTATCACAATATTATTACTGCAGCAGAATTTTGTTTATTTACTATAACTGGAGAGTGCAAAATCTGGTGCAGCTCTTCACTGAAACCAATCAGCTTCCAGGTTTTATTGTCAAATCATAATTAAACAAGCTGAAGTTAGGAGCTGATTGTCTACTATGCACTCCCTAGCTTTAGTAAATCAACCCCATAGTATTCGAACAGTAAACACTGGCCATCAGCTGCCGCTGTTGATGGACAAACTTTTTCCAGCACGTCCCTCCGACAGAAGTCAACCAAACAATTGACTCAGCAGGGACGGCCACACACTCCTCAACATTCGGCCGGTCCCTTCTGAACTGGTTACATTTTAATCAAGCAGTGTATTTGCTAGCTTTAAGCCAAGTACACACAGGCCGAATGTCGGGAGACAACAGCTGGTTCAAAAAAACAAAAACAAAAACAAAAAAAAAAAAAAAAAAAAAACGGCTGACGTTCAGCTCGTGTACATGTCGGACGTGCATGCTGGAAAATAGCAGATGGCGCTCATCAGAGAGTTCTGGCAGGGGGGGCACCCCCCTGTCATACCACAGCAGCTCAGCGGGGGGAGATCGCTGAACTAATCTTGCATCGTTAGTACAGCAGCTCCCGACCAGAGCTGACAGATTTTGCGGGTTGAACGAATAGTGTGTACCCGGCTTATGGCTGCATTCACACCTCTGAATTTTAGTTTGGCGAGTTAAAAAAGCCTATTTGTTGCATCTCTATTGTGGTTTCCAACAACACGTCATTTTTTATTTTATTTTTTTTGGATGAAAGCTACTGCATGCTATAGGCATTGAAATGACACCATACCACAACTGCACAATGTAAAGGCAGCTTTAATCCATACTGGTTGGAAGCTATTGTTAAATAACAATTTGAGATTTTTATAGTATTCATACAGTGAAGATGTTCTTTCCGGTGGTATACACTTATCTTCTCACCTTTAAGAACAGGAACACCATCTCTGTCAGAAACCACAATGGCATGAAGTCCTTCCACACTGTAAAACCACAATAATTTGAATGTTTGCGGGATAATGCGTTCATTAAATGTCACAATAAACAAGACAGAAAACAATTGCTAAATACATACTCCGCCATGAAATGCATCTTATGTACAGCCTGTCCTCTGTAGATTTAAAGACAGTTTTGTATAGTTCTATTCATGTACATCTATTTTTAGTTTTTATTTTAAATGTGTCACATGGTCCATTTTGTCAGGGAAGTGACAGTTATTTTTTATTTGTACAGGGGTTATAACCTTCCCTTACTCTATTCATAATGAAAAAAAAAAAAAAAAAAGTTTTGCCTACAGTTCTACTTTAAATACTCCCTCCAGCAGTTAAGCCCCATTGGCACCCATGACTGCAGTAGACTCCTAAACCATTGTGCCGTGGCCAAATGCTGGGTGGTTCGGATAGGCAAAGCTACCACACTAAAGCTGGCCATCAACGGCTCGAATCTTGGCCGGTCAGCAGGGTCCGAGATTCGATCAATCTATGCGTAGGCTGGCTGTACTGAAATTGATCCATCGATCGACTTCAGTACAACCAGCCTGTCAGATTTTTTGCATGCGATTACTGTTGGCGGCTATAGTGAATATTGTGTTCTGCCGGCAGGGAAGGTTCCCCACCAGCAGAACACAACAGGACAATCGGTGTTGATGGGGGAATCAAGCGATTTTCTTTTCCTGCAACCTGCAAGAAAGAAAAATTGCATCATCTATGGCTTGCTTAAAGTGTTTCTAAAAGGCAGAAGTTTTGTGCAGCAGCCCCCCCACCCCCAAATGCTTACCTGTACCCCATCTGGATCCAGCGATGTGTAAGAGTGCTTTGGCCATCCTGGGACTCTCTCTCCTGATAGGCTGAGACATCAGCGGCACCATTGCCACCCCGCTTTTAGCCAATGAGGAGAGGGGTGGGGCCGAGCTGCAGCTCCGTGTCTGAATGGACACACAGAGCTGTGACTTGGCTCGGGTGCCCCCACAGCAAGCTGCTTGCTCTGGGGGCAGTCGACAGGAGGGAGGGGCCAGGAGCTCCAGCAAGGGACCCGAGAAGAGGAGGATCTGGGCTGCTCTGTGCAAAACCACTACACAGAGGAGGTAAGCATAACATGTTAAAAATGTTTAAAGAAAAAAAAAAAAACAGACTTAAGTATCACTTTAAGGTTGAATTTGATGGCCCTGTGTCTTTTTTTTTTTGTTGCTCAAACCATGCAATTAGGCCCAATGGCTGAGCATTCCTAATGCCCTATTACACTATACCATGATGGGCAGCCTCACTAATCAATAGGAATGTGCATGAGGCAGAAAAGGTTGGGCAAACCATAGCACTATTAGAAAGTGTCAAACCTTTGCCGGTCAGAATGGTCTGAGATTCAGCTGTTACAGAAAGATCTGGGAATAGGTTCCTGCACACGCTTGCAGCTTTTCAGTAGTGCAAGCACACATGACCCACATAAGTGTGGCAACATTGCTCTGAATGCAGGAGCAGTGCAGAATCATTGCCACATCACAGGAAGCTGCATGAGATGGACTTCACCAGCAGGATCAACAGGTGTATGTTGGAGTTTTCATGGGGACTAAAACTAAGTGTGGCTGCACTTATAATTACATGCTAAGGCACACAGATATTTTTTTTTAATGGGAGGACATAGTTCTACTTTAATATTGCAAGCCTATAGCTGGGCATAGGAGGAGAAGCAAGGGGGACTGAACTATGCCACAAGCAAAGCAAGTACAGCTGTCAGTGTATAAACAAAAACTGCCTTACCTCGGAAGCTTTTTATAGAGGAATCGCCTTAAATCCTGTTGAAGGAAGCAAACAACACAAAAAGGTGTTATAGAACTGCCATACTCATGTTATCAAGTGCAACATTTCTCCAGAGTATATATACCGTGCTGCACTACTAATACTCATCAATTAATAAAACCTGTGCTATAAAACAATATAAATATAATGCGCAACATAAAAAAGTGACTTGCGCTAAAAGTTAAATCTGCTATAAAGTGCTCGTGCTCTGTGAATCACACACAGTCCATAATGATATAAAGATGATATACAAAGTCCATAAAAATGAATAAAAGTGATAAGGTGTCTTCATGCAATGTGCACTCCTCCCCCATCGGTTGTACCCTCACCTTAAGGGCTTAGAAAGTAAGCCTATAGTTGCCATCAGCAGTTAGCCGGGATCATCCTTATGTCTCCTATTAGTATACTGGCTGCTGTATGCTGATGCTCCACACTGGTCACCTCCTGCTCCTGATAATAGCCCAGCATTAAAAGGATATCAATAACTCCTGGTCACTTCCACCAAGCCTCCTCACATATGCCACATAGGGAAAATAATAGAGGCATACAATAGTGTGATACCATCTGAGAAATGTTTAATCTTTAAAAAACACTCCATATACATTCAACTCACATTTGAATAATAAAACAACGCTTGTAAAGTGCTGTAGTGCTGTGGTAGTGAGGGGGGGATAGGGTCACCTGAATCCCGGATCTGCAGCCCCGGTTTCACAGTGTTCAGTATATCATCATTTTTTTGCTAGAAAATTACATAGAACCCCCAAACATTAGATATGTTTTTTTTAGCAAAGACCCTAGAGAATACAATGGTGGTTGTTGCAACTTTTTATCTCACACAGTATTTGCGCAGGAATTTTTCGAACGCGTTTTTTTGGGGAAAAAAAAACAAAACAGTATAGTTAGCCCAATGTTTTTGCATTTTGTGAAAGATGAAGTTACGCCGAGTAAATAGATACCCAACATGTCACGCTTCAAAATTGCACACGCTCGTGGAATGGCGCCAATGTTCGGTACTTAAAAATCCCCATAGGCGACGCTTGAAATTTTTTTACTGGTTACATGTTTTGAGTTACAGAGGAGGTCTAGGGCCAAAATGATTGCTCTCGCTCCAGCGTTCACGGCGATACCTCACATGTATGGTTTGAACACCGTTTTCATATGTGGGCGGAACTTACGTATGCGTTCGCTTCTGCGTGCGAGCACACGGGGACAGCGGCGCTTTAAAAAATTTTTTTGTTTGTTTTTTAAAGATTAAACATTTCTCAGACGGTATCACACTATTGTATGCCTCTATTATTTTCCCTATGTGGCATATGTGAGGAGGCTTGGTGGAAGTGACCAGGAGTTACTGATATCCTTTTAATGCTGGGCTATTATCAGGAGCAGGAGGTGACCAGTGTGGAGCATCAGCATACAGCAGCCAGTATACTAATAGGAGACATAAGGATGATCCCGGCTAACTGCTGATGGCAACTATAGGCTTACTTTCTAAGCCCTTAAGGTGAGGGTACAACCGATGGGGGAGGAGTGCACATTGCATGAAGACACCTTATCACTTTATTCATTTTTATGGACTTTGTTTATCATCTTTATATCATTATGGACTGTGTGTGATTCACGGAGCACAAGCACTTTATAGCATATTTAACTTTTAGTGCAAGTCACTTTTTTATGTTACGCATTATATTTATATTGTTTTATAGCACAGGTTTTATTAATTGATGAGCATTAGTAGTGCGGCACAGTATATATATACTATAGTTTTTTTCATATTGTGGGGAAGTGTGGGGAAGTGCAGGGAGTGCAGGCAGCTGTTCTCAGTTTTTAGTCTAGCTTATAGTTTTGGCAGCTCACAAGGTTTCACCCATTTGTTTTTTCAAAGTTTCTCCACAGCTGACAATGGAATATTCACATGTATCATTATGATTGTTATCACCACACACAACCATACACTGCTGCAGGCAAACTTTATGCATATCTCACAGTAGATAATTCAAACACACACACACAAATGTGGGCACACAGGTTAGAGACATACACTGAAATACTTTGCAGCTTACAAATCCTTAAATGTGATAGCTGCATTTGTTTTTTTTTTCCCTTTAATTTTCACCTGGTGATCTGGCCAGTAACACACTTGCTGTCTTAAAGTCGACCTATAGGCACAACTTTTTTTACTTTTTCATTTAACCACTTAAAGGACCAAGCCTATTTTTTTCCCCTATGAGTTTACAATTAAAATATTTTTTTTTTTGCTAGAAAATTATATTTAATTTTTTTTCCCCAGACACCCTAAAGAATAAAATGGTGGTCGTTGCAATACTTTGTCACACCATATTTGCGCCGTGGCCTTACAAGAGCAATTTTTTTTGGAAAAAATATTTTTTTTAACTAAAAAAACAAGAACACTAAAAGGTAGCACATTTTTTTTATATTGTGAAAGATAATATTATGCAGAGTAAATTGATACCCAACATGTCATGCTTCAAAATTGCGCCCACTCGTGGAAGGACAAACTCTAACACTTAAAAATCTCCATAGGCGACATTTAAAAATTTCTACAGGTTACCAGTTTTGAGTTAAAGAGGAGGTCTTTGGTATAATTATTGCTCTCGCTCTAACGATCACGGCGATACTGCACATGTGGTTTGAACACCGTTTACATATGCCGGCACGACTTGCGTATGCGTTCGCTTCTGCGCACCAGCACGGAGGGACGGGGCGCTTTAAAAAAATGTTCCTCTTATTTATTTTACATTTTATTTTTTCACTGCCTTAAAAAAAAAAAAAAAAAAAATTTGGATCACTTTTATTCCTATTACAAGGAATGTAAACATATCTTGTAAAAGAAAAAAAGCATGACAGGACCTCTTTAATGTGAGATCTGGGGTTAAAAAGGATTTTAGAGCTCACACTTAAATGCAATAAAAAAAAAAAAAAATTAAATAATGTTTTTTTTTTTTTTCAATAATAAAAAAAATAATTGTCCCTTTAGGGCCGTTGGGCAGAAGTGACGTTTGATGTCGCTTCCGTCATCCAATGGCATGGAGTCGAGTGGGGGGCCATCATTCCCTCACTTGACTTCCTGCCTATCAGGGGAAAGGATTGGATTGTCTCTGCCACTACCAACGAATCCTGTAAGCGACGGAGACAACCGGGACAGCACCTCTCCCGCCACTGATAAAATTGATGAATCCACCGAGGAGACCACTTTCATCTTAAAGTGGACCACTCGCCGTTGAAAAAATACTGGGGTTATGGCAGCTATCTGCTGCCATAACAATGGTACTAAGCCCTCATGCACACAGGCTGTTAAAAAAACGTTATGAAAATGCCAGTATCTTTGCAGTGATTTTTTTTAACTTTTTTCAGCTTTTTTCAGCGTTTTTGCAATAGCGTTTTTAGCGTTTTTCCGCGTTAGCGTTTTTGAGCGTTTTTTTTTTTCAATGGATCAAAAACGCTAAAAAAGGTTGGTGAATGACGTTTTTGAGCGTTTTTGAGCATTTTTGAGCGTTAGAGCGTTTTTACAGCTGAAAAACGTCTTTCAGAACCCACTGGTCCTGGGTTTTTTTTACAGCTTAAAAACGCCTATGCCACTTGCAGCTCAAAAACGCCTAGGTGGGCATGAAGCCATAGACTAACAGACAGGCCTTTTTAAGCTGCAAAAAAATCTCAAAAAAGCAGCTGTAAATAAGTCTGTGTGCATGAGGACTTAACGTCAAAGTAGCGACGTAAATCCACGGTGGGCGGTCTGGAAGTGGTTAAGGGAGGGTTATAACCACAGTCAGATTTTTTTTTCGCAATCTGTGTCCCATTGCGGAGATTACCCTTCACTTCCTCCAGTGCAATACTCCAAACGCACACGTTCCTGCACAAACAGCTGTATCTTAGATTGGGTGCTGAAATGACCAACGGCTGCAACCGACTGCAATTATGAGAAGGAAGTGTCACCAGGATCTCCAAAACTGGGTCCAAAATGGACTTCCTGTCCCATCGCCAAACAGGAACAGAAAAGAAATCCCTACAAATTAAGGGAATTCCTTGGGGACCCCCAGGTCACCAGAACTACTGTTCCTATTGGAAGATTTCCCCTGTATTACTTTTTTGGGGACAACCCAAAATTTGGGATCTTCTTTTACTTTCACTTTCAATGATAATAGTAAACAGGATAAATAGACAGGGTGAATCTCCAAAATGGGACACAGACAGCAATAAAAACTAACAAACATTCTAATCCCTCTGCGCTCTATCCAAAACAAAAAAAATGTTTTGACTTTAGTTGTACTTTAAGCTGGCCATACATGGTTCATTTTGTTTTGTTCAACTGGCTGGACAATTTCTCCATCCACACACTCAATGTGGATGGGGAAATTGTCCCCAATGTGTCATTGTATTCTGACAGCGGGACCCCACCTGGTTTCAGAACTGATCTAATTGGCTGCATGCGCCGATTGACGCAAAAAGTTCCAACAAGCTGGTTCATGAGAAGTCATTTGATAGATCAACTTCTCTTGAACGTGAATGGCCACACATGGATCTATGGAGGAGCAATGGAGTCACGCTTAGACAACAGCACTTTGTCTTGAGAGGGGATTGTTATATGGACTGGTAGATTTATGTGGACTATACATAAGTGACTAACAAAACAAAGCCCAACAACAGCAGTTTGTATGCAGTTACAGAAACCATTTTTACCTTATGGGAAAACTAAATGACTAAAAGATGACAATAGTGAGCACCCTAAACCCTTTGGCCCCTTTCACACCCGCCGACCGATTGGGTTTTTCAGACAAACCCGATCAGACCACCCATTGTTCTCTATGGGGCGGCAGATGCCAGCGGACATGTGTCCACTGTCACCTGCTGATATCTGATCCTATCTGGTCCACTAAAAACAGACAGATGGGAATACATTCACCATCTATCCAGGGAATCGAATCGGATGACAGATGGAAACAGACATGCAGTCTGTTTCCATCCGACCACCCCATAGAGAGCAGTGGGATATGTTTGTGTCCACTCTGCATGGACCTGTCATCCGTCTGCTCAGCAGGTATCAGCGGAGAGATCCCCCATAGAGCAAGCGGATCTGCTTGAACAGATTCCGCCCCGTGTGAAAGGGGCCTTTAAAGTTGTGGTAAACCTCTGAAATGAAAAATGAACAAAGCATATCCTACTACAGTGTGTGCCTGCCTCAATCCAAAGCACCCAGTGTCATTTTTTACTTTTCTCTCTTTTCCTTCTGTTTTCTGCTTTAGTCACTTCTGATTACTTATTCAGGTAGCACTGAGCCTGCCAGACAGCAGAGGAAAGTTTTCAGTATGAGGGAACTGTGCAGCTCTAGCAGTAGATAATAAAGAGGCCAGGAGGAGAATATGAAAGTGAGTGTATATCTTAAATTATAAGTTGACCTTTTAGAAAAAATATCACAGATCACGGGTGCAATCTCTGGCTCCTACAGACTCTCAGGATAGCTGTCTGCTCATGCCTCAATACAGGCAGGCAGTTGCCCAAGAGCAGGAAGATCAATGGACTACCAGAGCACTCACAAGCACCCTTACAGCTCATTGAGAACTACAGACCATGAGCCGAAAAGGCTGACGGTACTTGTAGACATTTATGCACAGAAAACTCTGAATGAATGATGCAACTACGTGGGCAGAGGCCTGCATAGCCTCGCTGTTTTCAAATTGTGACAGCAAGTGCCAAGAGAAGATCCCCCACCCGCTGTCACAGGGAGGGGGGAGCGGGAAGGCTGCAGATGCTGGAACATGTTACATGTTCAACCCTACATACAGGTGGAACACGTAACATTTTCCAAAGGTGAACTGGTCGTTGGCCACCTCCACACAACATCCCAAAAGTAGATTGCTTGCTCCCCTGCCAGCATACAAAGCTGAACCTGGTGGCCACAGGAGGCTTCTGTGTATTTTCAATGGGCTCTAAGCTGATCAACAAGCTCCCCCCCCTAGTATCGTACGAGAAAAAATGTAGTGTTTGTCCGATCAGATAATTTTGGATAGCCGGCTCGTGAAAGCTCTGTACTAACAATCTGGTTATCGTACGATCGCATCAAAAGCGGTGTTTTTCTTTCGATTTTCGGATCGTGTGTACGGGCCATTAGGGATGCATTAACTGGCAGCAACTGTCATACTTAGGGATACATTCACACTATATGCCGCACGCAACCATTTTTTTTTGTGCACAAGAAATACAGATCACCGCTAGGACACATAGAAAACAATCGTCTTCTATATGCCCCATTCATACTATAACACTGGTGTACTGCAGACATGCTGCATTTTTCAGCAGTACACTGGAGGGCGCTGTGCTGCACTATGGAGACATGAATGAAGTGTCATTAATGTGAAACTTCAAATTAAGTTAAAAAAAAAAAGTAAATAGTGCGATATACACATCACACCTTCCCCTGCTGGACCTCACACAGACACTAGGCCCAAATGGTGTAACACTGCATTCTACCATGAAGGTTAGTGTGAACAAGGCCTCAAAGTGACTTCTGATCCCCCCCCCCCCCCCGCCAAATTCCATATGAAAGTATATTGCTTAGACAAACATACAGGAAATATAAATCATTCATAGGCAAGCATGAAAAATAATAATGAGTGAATATTGAAATTACTGACTAAGCGCGATAATGACTGGCGGTCAAAAATCAGTCATGAAAGGAACATGGAGGCTGCTATTGCTGAAAATGCTATGTGGATTATGAGTTTTGATTTTTTTATTCTGAATTTCATGATTTGCATATTCCTTGAAGGTCAGTGACTCAAAGGGGTTTGTTTACTAAAGGCAAATCCACTTTGCACTGCAAGTGCACTTGGAAGTGTAGTCACTGTAGATCCGAGGGGGACATGCAAGGAAAAATAAAAAACAGCATTTTAGCTTGCACATGATTGGATGATAAAATCAGCAGAGCTTCCCCTCATTTCAGATCCACCCCTCAGATTTACAGCAACTGCACTTCCAAGTGCACTTGTAGTGCAAAGTGGATTTGCCTTTAGTAAATCAACCCCAAAAAGCATTAAACACAGAGGATCAGCACTACAGACAGTCGTAATATTTTTAGAAGGAGGTAAGGTTTACTTCAATCCTTTCAGGTAAATAAAGTTGAAAATATAGTTCTGTAATAATTCACTCTAACCGGTTCATGTCTTCCAAAACGTAACCTTCTTAACGCCCAGCTCTGGTGCCTCTTTAAAGGATAAGTTCACCTTCTGTAACATGTTACACCCATATTCTGGGCGTAACATATTACAGATGCAGCAGCCCCTGCAACCCCCCCCCCCCCCCCCCCCAATCTCCCGTTTTGACAGCAAGTGGGGGATCTTCTCCCCCAGCTTGCTGTCACAATAATAAAAAAATCAAAAAAGCATGGCTATGCGGATCTTTGCCCACGCAGCTGTCATCCATTCAGTGTTCTGGTAATGTAAAAACTATAAGTACCAACAACCTTTGCGGCTGTTGGCTTGTAGTTGTCGATGAACTACCACGGCGCTCAATCCAGATGACAAATCCAAGTAATATACCGCTCCAGGTGGGAGTCCTAAAGCTTCACCTCCCCTGCACATAAATGAATAGTGCTGGCTCTGCATGTACTGAACGTGCGAACGAAGGATCTGGACAGCCGCACTCCAATATAATCACCTTTTATTGAATAAAAGAATAGACCATACAGCAATGGAGGTGAAGGAATCCGATTCATTTACCTCCATTGCTGTATGGACCATTCTTTTATTCAATAAAAGGTGATTATATTGAAGTGTGGCTGTCCGACTCCAGATCCTTCGTTCGCATGTTCATTACATGGTGCTGTTGAGCGCTCTAGGTAGTTCATTGATTTTTCCTGTCAGAGTGTAACTGCCAATCAATATGAAGTACAATCAGAAAGCCTACACTGACAGTCTGTAGAAGTCCTGCATAGCACCTGCGATCTGCTGGTAGTGGGTGCAATGCTTTACAGGCTCCTAACTAAAAAAAAAAAAAAAAATGCATATTTTTTTACCTGCAAAAAAATAAAAAAAAAATAAAAGTGCATTTATTTATTTTTTTGTAAAGATGAACTTATTCCCCCCCCCCCCTACCTGAACTTATGGTTACTGCCAAACCCAGCAATCTATTTATGTCACAGACACATAACACTACCCTACTACGAATCCTGAATAATAAATCATGCTGTAAAAAATTTCCAATCTTCACACTCAGTGGAGAGAAACCCGAACGCACCGGGGGAGAAAACTGAATACTTTTTGGTAAACCACATCTATATGAACACATGTGAGCACACTAAGGGTCCCCTCCTGCTCACAGTATGATCCCTTTTGGGGTGAGCGGGCATCCGATTGACATGTACTGGTTTAACTGCACGTATCTCTAGGAACCCCATCACTTTTCATGACCTATTGAATCTTATGTTTATGGTTTCAACAAGTAGTACTGTTCTTCACTGCCTTTCCTTTGATGTTATGTAGCAACACCTCTGAGATGTAATATTTTATTGCATATTGTATACCAACAGTAACCCTTGTATATTGATTTTGTTAATGTTCAAAACTTTAATAAAAATTTTATGGAAAAAAAATAAAAAGATGAACTTATCCTTTAAGTGGGTGCGTATGCTCAGAGGGGCAGGATACACATCCCGATCATGTGACCACTGTGATTGGCCTATCCCGCCAGCTCCCAATCAGGACTAAAGACCAAGAGCTGTCTATAACAGCTCAATCACTGTGCTGGGAGTAGAAACCTCGGCTGTCCTCGGCTATGGACACATATAATTGGCATGTGAGTGTTAAAATCCGCCCTTTCTGCCGCCACGCATATGCGTAAAGTGGGCAGCAAGAGGTTAAACTGACTGAACCAAGTCATGGAGTGAGACTAGATCTTTGAGAACTTTTAGGAATTTGATCTCTCTTGATAACCCTACCCTTTAAGTGTGCTGCAACTACATGCTTCAAGCTGGAAGGCCAATGGAGGTGGCCATGTGATGCAGCACGGGTCCTCAATGTATTGCGACACAAGCCAGGGAACCTTCCTGATCTTATTTCTCTCTACTGCTTCAATAAACATATTACATGCGAGCAGGGCCCTCCTGCCCCTTCTGTATTGAACTGTACTGTAATTGTGCTGTCCCCCCTCTACATTGTAAAGCGCTGTGTAAACTGTATATATTGTGTATTATAATAATAATAATAATAATAATGGTAGAGGAAGTCAAGATGATGTACTCTGGAATTCCCTTGAATCTACAATTGAATAAGACCAAGGCACTTACTTCAGCCATTTTTTATTGTAGATCACGGTCACCTTTACCTGTCGGAAAAAAAGAAAAAAGAAATATATAATTTATAATTATAATATCATTTATTCATTATAATAAATAGTGATTAGTGTCCCCACTGCAATTATAATCAGATCAATCTAGAACACGCTGACATTTTTTTTTTTTTAATCCAATTTTAAACATATCGGCCCTGACCTTTGTTGTTGACCTATGACCCTGACCCTAACCTAGATCAAGCCCTGATTTTTTTTTTTTTGCATACCTTTTTTTTCCTGGTTTCCCAGCTCCCAGGAACCATTAACTCGGTCTCACTGCAGGAAGCATGCTATAGAGTCCACTTCCAGCACAACCTAAACAGGTTAAAGTGTAACCAAACCCACCAACATAACGGTTTCTCTGAACAGCTACATTCAAGAAATACCTAGTGGCCATACATGGACTGTTTTTTCGATCAGCCAGCTGGTTGATTGAAAAAAAACAAAAAAACTGATTCCTCAATCTATCTCACTTGTGTGGATGAAGGAATACTTTTTTTTTCTTTTTTATTTTATCAACCCACTAGCTCAGGGATATGCAATTAGCGGACCTCCAGATGTTGCACAACTACAAGTCCCATCATGCCTCTGGGTGTCATGCTTGTTGCTGTCAGAGTCTTGCTATGCCTCATGGGACTTGTAGTTCTGAAACAGCTGGGAGGTCCGCTAATTGCATATCCCTACGCTAGCTGATCGAAGAAAAAAAAATCCATGAATGTAGCTGTTCAGAGACACAGTTAAAATGGTGGGTTTAGATGCACTTTAACCCGTTTATCCTCCCCGTTGTACTATTGTAGTCTGACAGCGGGGAGTCCTCCACTGTCAGAATACAATGATCAGCGCTGCAGCCAAATAAAAATTTTCCAATATTCCCGTTCAAAAAAGTTGATCATTAGATCGATTTCTATCAAGCAGAAACGGCCATAGATAGTTTGAAATTCAGCCACTCCCTGTTGAACTGGCCAAATTCAACCCATCTAAGGCCAGCTTAAGATGTCATCCCGCACCAGCCTATGAAGACGGCCAAAGACACAGGAGATGCCAGCGAGGGATGGGGACCATTGTAGGGAAGTAAAGTACCCTCTCTCAACTTTAATCTGAGACACTTACAGGAAGGCCCCTTTCACACTGCCACGACTTGAAAGTAGCGCGATTTTGTGGGTGCAATTTTGAGGCAATTTCAGGGAATGCCTGTGTAAACTTGAGGAGGTCTATGGACCTCAACTCGCATCAATCACGTCGGACCAAAGTAGTACAGGGACTACTTTGAAGGCGCATAGATATGAATGGTTATCATTGGGAATCATGGGGTACGACTTATCATGCAACTCTGATGTCCAAAGTCGCACAAGTGTGAAAGGGGCCTTAGACGTACATGCTCTTACATCCTCTCTTCTTGCTCTAACTCTGTACCGGCCACACTTGCTGATGCCAGGTATGTGGGTGTCCTCTGTTCCCGCCGCAGCCTATGAGTCTCCAGTTTGTGCGCATTTCCGTTTAGAACTATGGTATGCCGTTCCTTCAGAGCGCATGCCGTGGTGATGTCACCGTCTACTGCTCTGAGGAATATTGCCTTAAGGGTGTGCGTTTAGGAGATATTCATTTTACCTACAGATAAGCGTTATTATAAGCTTACCTCTATGTACAAATTGCATATGTGACTTTACTACTACTTCAAAGGACAGATGAACTGGGGTCACACATAGGCTGTTATTGCTGATCTCCCCTTCTGATAATACCCCTTCCCTGGCTGTCCTGCTGATCCAATGTGATCAGTCATTTCTGCATGGCCAGCCTAGAACACGTATACAGAGTGCAAACTCTGACTTCAGTCTGCCTTTCCTAACCCAAGAAGGTAATAAAGCCACTGATAGCCAGACGGTGAGCATTTTCAGAGGGAAATCAGCAATAGTGACCCCTGTACAGGTTTCCTGGAATCAGCTTTGAGGGTCTAGTTTCTGCAGATCTAAGCACAACTGTCATTATAAATGCAGCAACATCACTTATTACACTTCCATATTTAAAGTGCACACTTCAAATCTGTACTATTCTGATATACAAAGGGGCAAATATACCATCATTCAGGAACATCTCAGCCTGGGGATAGCAAACAGCTGTGGAACAACAAGCCCCAGCATGCAGCCTTCTCTAGGTTCTGCAATCACCTACATAGGACAGTCATCTCCTTAGAGTACTGAGGAAGTGTGTGTAATAGGGAATAGTCTGAGCACACAACCCCCACCCAGACCCACCAGTCTTCCAATGAAATGATTCCAATATAACAGGAGAAGTGCACTCACCACCACAATAGTCCCCTGGATCCGATCTCCACACCAAACAGCTTTCTTAGTTCACTACCATACAGCTCATCGCAGCTTCCTACACTGCTACAATCAGCTGACCGGAAATAGCAGTCACAAGACCCTCAATAGCTGTCACTCGTGATTCTGCGTCTATGGGCAGCCATGTTTGTTGTGGGCAAAGATACTGGCAGTGCACAGTTCATGTTCCTTTCTGTTTTTAAGAGCTGTTATCATTCTAGTTCTTGCTCATTTCTCCTGATATTACTCACATTCACACAAGCTGGACGCCTGATGAGTGATTTGATAGATAGAAAGTGCATTTTATATACATCTATATAGATCAGACCAAAATGAGGGACAAATGAGGAGGAACGATTGACAGAGGGACATTGCTCCAAATCAGGGACAGTTGGGAGCTATGCACAGCCCATACATAAAGAATAAGAACAGATACTGAAAATTACTCCCAGCATACAGGACAAGAGAAGTGGTACTGTGCACAGCCCATACATACAGAATAAGAACAGATACTGAGAATTACTCCTAGTATACAGGACAAGAGAAGTGGTACTGTGCACAGCCCATATATACAGAATAAGAACAGATACTGAGAATTACCCTCAGCATACAGGACAAGAGAAGTGGTACTGTGCGCAGCCCATATATACAGAATAAGAACAGATACTGAGAATTACTCCCAGTATACAGGACAAGAGAAGTGGTACTGTGCACAGCCCATATATACAGAATAAGAACAGATACTGAGACTTAATCCCAGCATACAGGACAAGAGAAGTGGTACTGTGCACAGCCCATATATACAGAATAAGAACAGATACTGAGAATTACTCCCAGCATACAGGACAAGAGAAGTGGTACTGTGCACAGTCCATATATAGAGAATAAGAACAGATACTGAGAATTACTCCCAGCATACAGGACAAGAGAAGTGGTACTGTGCACAGCCCATACATACAGAATAAGAACAGATACTGATAATTACTCCTAGTATACAGGACAAGAGATGTGGAACTGTGCACAGCCCATACATACAGAATAAGAACAGATACTGATAATTACTCCTAGTATACAGGGCAAGAGAAGTGGTACTGTGCACAGCCCATACATACAGAATAAGAACAGATACTGATAATTACTCCTAGTATACAGGGCAAGAGAAGTGGTACTGTGCACAGCCCATACATACAGAATAAGAACAGATACTGAGAATTACTCCTAGTATATAGGGCAAGAGAAGTGGTACTGTGCACAGCCCATACATACAGAATAAGAACAGATACTGAGAATTACTCCTAGTATACAGGACAAGAGAAGTGGTACTGTGCACAGCCCATACATACAGAATAAGAACAGATACTGAGAATTACTCCTAGTATACAGGGCAAGAGAAGTGGTACTGTGCACAGCCCATACATACAGAATAAGAACAGATACTGAGAATTACTCCTAGTATACAGGACAAGAGAAGTGGTACTGTGCACAGCCCATACATACAGAATAAGAACAGATACTGATAATTACTCCTAGTATACAGGGCAAGAGAAGTGGTACTGTGCACAGCCCATACATACAGAATAAGAACAGATACTGATAATTACTCCTAGTATACAGGGCAAGAGAAGTGGTACTGTGCACAGCCCATACATACAGAATAAGAACAGATACTGATAATTACTCCTAGTATACAGGGCAAGAGAAGTGGTACTGTGCACAGCCCATACATACAGAATAAGAACAGATACTGATAATTACTCCTAGTATACAGGGCAAGAGAAGTGGTACTGTGCACAGCCCATACATACAGAATAAGAACAGATACTGAGAATTACTCCTAGTATATAGGGCAAGAGAAGTGGTACTGTGCACAGCCCATACATACAGAATAAGAACAGATACTGAGAATTACTCCTAGTATACAGGACAAGAGAAGTGGTACTGTGCACAGCCCATACATACAGAATAAGAACAGATACTGAGAATTACTCCTAGTATACAGGGCAAGAGAAGTGGTACTGTGCACAGCCCATACATACAGAATAAGAACAGATACTGAGAATTACTCCTAGTATACAGGGCAAGAGAAGTGGTACTGTGCACAGCCCATACATACAGAATAAGAACAGATACTGAGAATTACTCCTAGTATACAGGGCAAGAGATGTGGAACTGTGCATAGTTCATATATACAGAATAAAAACAGAAACTAAAAATAAAGTTGGGTTCACATATATGCAGCTGCGGTTTGCAGTCCGGAGTCTGGTGCGGTTTTGTTCACCGTTTCAGGTGTTATTCAGGTGCAAATTATTAAACCGAACCCAGAAACGCACAGGACCTTTTTCAAAACCGCACCGCGGCAACCCCGCACATGTGTGACCTGGCTCAGTTGAAAGCTGGTCACATTTACATGCTATGCTAATTGGATGCGGTTAAAAATGCATCCAATTCACATATACAGTATGTGAACCCAGCCTTACTCCCGGTATACAGGACAAGGGAAGTGGTACAGTGCACAGATGTTTTCCCGCCAAAAGATCTATCACCAATCCAGTACTCAGCAATCCTTCTAGCAACAGCAGGCAGCGTGTAACCTGATAAACAAAACAAGCAAAGCTATTACAGAGAGACTTGTATTTATAAGGCTACATTCGCACTGTTGACGAGCACAGCTGGCGATTACCTGCATCAAGCAGTGATCAGCTAAGAGTTAGGTGGCCACAGCTAGCCGCTCTCAAGTGGCTGAAACAGTGACAGAATTTCTTGCCGCTGTTGTTTGCACGGCACCAGTGCAAATTGAGTACATCATTTATTTAGGCCCCTTGCACACGGGCGTCATAATTTACTGATGTTTTTTCAGGAACTTGTTGACAGAAGTGTCTGAGTAAAAAAAACGGGTGTAAAGACCTGAGTGGTGTTGAGTATAGGTGAGTAAAGGTGCGCAAGTGTATAGATGAGTATACATCTTCTTCATTGCCAGTACTGTGATTTACTCATCTATACTCACATAAACATGCTTATAGTCGAGTATACATCTTCTTCATTGCCAGTACTGTGATTTACTCATCTATACTCACATAAACATGCTTATAGTCGAGTATACATCTTCTTCATTGCCAGTACTGTGATTTACTCATCTATACTCACATAAACATGCTTATAGTCGAGTATACATCTTCTTCATTGCCAGTACTGTCATTTACTCATCTATACTCACATAAACATGCTTATAGTCGAGTATACATCTTCTTCATTGCCAGTACTGTCATTTACTCATCTATACTCACATAAACATGCTTATAGTCGAGTATACATCTTCTTCATTGCCAGTACTGTCATTTACTCATCTATATTCACATAAACATGCTTATAGTCGAGTATACATCTTCTTCATTGCCAGTACTGTGATTTACTCATCTATACTCACATAAACATGCTGATAGTCGAGTATACATCTTCTTCATTGCCAGTACTGTGATTTACTCATCTATACTCACATAAACATGCTTATAGTCGAGTATACATCTTCTTCATTGCCAGTACTGTCATTTACTCATCTATACTCACATAAACATGCTTATAGTCGAGTAAACATCTTCTTCATTGCCAGTACTGTCATTTACTCATCTATACTCACATAAACATGCTTATAGTCGAGTAAACATCTTCTTCATTGCCAGTACTGTCATTTACTCATCTATACTCACATAAACATGCTTATAGTCGAGTAAACACATTTATGCGAGTAAATTACTGCACTCAAATGTAAAATGTTCTGTTTTTGTTTTACTGCTCTGTACTCAACGCTGTATTACTGATCTTTTACTCAGCTGTGCATGGTTCCATAGACAACAATGCATCTCATTTCATATCAGTAAAAAAAAAAGTGGTGTTTTTTTTACTCCAGTCTGCAAGAGGCCTTAAAGACAAATGGGTAATAGGGGTGACAATCGCATGGGGCCACTTTTCTAGTGCTTTCTTTTGTGGCCCTCACATTACAGAAGGCTATATTCAGACAGCTGCGCTGGACAGCATAATGTTAAAAAAGAACAGCCATATTTTACACTGTTTGCGGGTAAATGTTTGTGCCATTGTTTACATGCCTACAGCATCCAAAATACTATATTGTACCTTTTTGACCACCACTGAATTCACATTATTGATATTTACATGTCAGCCTTTAATGAGTCATGTGCAAAATGACCTCAGCTGATTCTGAATGATTGTCATTATACGTTTGATATGTATGCACATTCAGGCTGGGTTCACACTATCGCCGCATGCGGCTCACAGCAGGGGTCCTGTGCGTCCTCATTCACCGTTTCAGGTCTGAATTTTTGGCTGAATTCGGACCTGAAACTGACCAAAAGACGCACAGAATTCCTGTGCAAATTCGCACCAGAGCCGCAGCGAAGATATGTGAACCGGCTCCATAGAGAGCCGGTCAAAATCTCCTACTATTGCGAATTGGATGCTGCGAATCCGTATCCAAATTCACAATAGTGTGAACCAAGCCTCAAGAATAAAACAGTGACGACGAAAAAGCGCCCAGTATTTGGGAGACAGTTCTTAACAGGAAGTGCCCAAACATAAACCTTGAAAAGAGAAGTATGGCGAAAGCTCTGCAGAGCTGCCTGGACCAGCAGCTGAATCAGACTCTCAGCACGCCACTGAGATCCTGAGCCAGCCGCTACCTCTTCTCCACATCCCGGGGCTCCAGTGAGCGCTGGAGGGGCTAGAGCAGAGAGTCAGTGACTGACAGTCACAGGCTCTATGCTTACTAAAGACCAAGAGGTGGTAGGGGACCGATGCTGCATCCACCCAGGTGAGTATGAATGTTTTTATATATAATATATATTTGAAATTTGAATTTAAAACAGTTTATTGATATTATGTATTTATTTTTACTCGCATTCCAAAGGCTGTTTTTTTTAAAAATTTTGAACATGTGATCAACAGCCGAGGAATAGGAGTTCCTTCTGCTTATGTTTTCCTGCAGACAGAGCTGTATATTGATTAGAAAAAGGTACTTAGATATTTGTTTATATTAAAATAATTACAGTGCCATCATCCACATACAGAAATAGACCATGTAAATGAAACAGTGTGCGCTAAGTCTCACTTTGTTTTCAATCTTTTTTTATTATTTTCCATTTTATACAAATACAAATACATATTCACTGCTTTATAGAATCTTTCAGAGTGATTTGACTCTATGTTCTAGCTATATATTAAAACAATCTCAATATTCTATTATCATACATAGGATCATTTACATTATTTTCCTACTATTCATTCTCAACAACCACATCTCCACCCCACTCCCCCCCCCCCCCCCAAAAAAACCCCACAACCTCAACTTCCCCCCTCCCCTAAAAAATGTGCGTTAGACCCCTTTCACACTGGGGCGGTTTGCAGGCGTTATTGCGCTAAAAATACCGCCTGCAAACTGACCCAAAACAGCCGCTGCTGTTTGTTCAGTGTGAAAGCCCGAGGGCTTTCACACTGAAGTGGTGCGCTGTCAGGAGAAGAAAAAATCTCCTGCAAGCAGCATCTTTGGAGCGGTGAAGGAGCGGTGTATTCACCGCTCCTAAACCGCTCCTGCCCATTGAAATCAATGGGACAGCGCGGCTATACCGCGGCAATACCGCAGCAAAAGCCGTGCTATACGAGTGGTTTTAACCCTTTTTCGGCCGCCAGCGGGGGGTTAAAACCGCACCGCTAGCGGCCGAATACTGCGGTAAAACAGCGCTAAAAATAGCGCTGTTTTCCCGCCGACGCCCCCTACCACCCCAGTGTGAAAGCAGCCTTAGGGTGGTCCATTCCCTTCATAAGTATTTAAATAAATTTGCCGAGGACCTAAACTCTTCCCATTTTTCCCATATTTTTGAGTTTTGGGTACTCATTTTCTCTTCGGTCCTTATCATTGTCTCTATTTGCTGTATTTCACTCATCTCACAGACCCATTTTGCCACTGTGGGACTATTTGTTTGCCACCACTTTTGAGCTATTATTGTCTTTGCTGCTATCATATGGTGGCATAGGCGTGCGCAAGGGGTGTGCCAGGTGTGCCTGGGCACACCCTAATCCTGGGGCTGGCATCCTGTCAGTCGCGATCTACCTGTTGATTGCGGGAAGGTGAAAGGTAAACCGCGATCCCTCCTCGCCAACCCCGAGAACCTGGACTTCGGGGGTGGGATTGGTACCAATATATGCCACCTCTTCACTCCCCCTGTCCCTCTTCTTTCTGCTGCCCTGGTCCCCCTTTGCTTCCCCCTCCCCCCATTGTTTCAGGATGAAGAGTGGGGAAGAGGCTGGTAAATATGTCACGCACACATTTGTGTTTGAGCTTTGAGGTGCACACCCTAATGCAATAGGCTGCGCACACCTATGTATGGTGGAGATATTTGTCTTGATTGTTTTTCTAACTCCTGGAATAATATTCAATATTGAAATATTTACACTTGAATGTACTTCAAGACCTGATATCTTCCGATAGATTTTGAAAATATTGTCCCAGAACTCCTTCACCATTGAACAGTTATGCCATATATGTGTCATAGTCCCCCTTTCCTTAAGGCATCTCCAACATATTTCTGAATTATCTCTATTTATTTTATGTAATTCCACTGGGGTCCTATACCACCTCATAATAATTGTATAATTCCTTTCTTGGTTTCTTATCGCTATTGAGCTTTTATGTGCCAAGGAAAATGCCCTATCCCACTCTACCAGTAGGATCAAACTCCCCATTTCATTCCCCCACTTTTCCATATATATTAGCTCATTAAGTGATTCCGTAGGAAGTAGGAGCAAATATATATATATATAGTAGATAGATTATGAGTCGGTCTTTGTTCCTTTATTAACAATTGTTCAAAAATAGCTGGATGTCTGTCAGCTAAGGAGGTGGTAGGGGACCGATGCTGCATCCACCCAGGTGAGTATGAATGATTTTAAAATTATAAAGATTTGATTTCAAATATATATTTGAAATTTGAATTTAAAACAGTTTATTGATATTATTTATTTATTTTTAATCGCATTCCAAAGGCTGTTTTTTTATTTTATTTTGAACATGCGATCAACAGCCGAGGACTAGGAGCTCCTTCTGCTTATGTTTTCCTGCAGACAGACAGAGCTGTATATTGATTAGAAAAAAGGTATTTAGATATTTTTTTTAATTAAAATAATTACAGTGCCATCATCCACATACAGAAATGGACCATGGTCTATTTCACATACAGAAATAGAACAAGTAAATGAAACAGTGTGCGCTAAGTATCACTTTAACCAGTTCCCGACCACTCCATAGCAGACTGCTACACCACCCCATAGCATACTGCTACAGGGCGGCTGTTCTGTGCAGAATCACGTATATATACGTGATTCTGCAGCTTCGCCTTGGGGACGCGCTCACAGCAGAAGCCGATCTGTGGGTGGCGGGCAGTGGATGTCCACCGGCACCCACCGATCATCGGGTAGAGACACAGAATGGAGCTCTGCCTATGTAAACAAGTTCTGACAGGGGGAAAGTGGTGGATTTTGTGATGAGAAAGGCGGCTGAGGAATATGGTTACCTGTACCCATATGTACTAGAGATTCTGATTGCTGAAATCCAATGTAGATGAGCACAGTGGATTGATACCGCCAACAGAGACTATTTGAAATTTTCTAATGTTTGTGATGTAAACAAACTGTCACCCAAAAATGCAGGAAGATACACTACTATCTTGCAAACCTGGGATAATGGTTGGCACATTTACCTGGACTGTGTTATCATCAGACGGACTAATCAAGCTGACAAACGGCATTACATCACCAATATTGGATCATCTTGGAAGTCAATTCAACTGCCTGATCCAGGTTCTTACTGGTGATGCCACAAGCCATTCTTGCTTTCAAGCCAGCATGGAACACAGCTCTGTTTAGCTGTGTTTGGTGCATAGGAAGTAGTACTTCACATGGAAGGAATCCTGTTGTGGGGATACTCCTGCCTGTGCTGTTTGCTGCTGGACTGTGCTTCTGATACCAGCAGTCACAGGAAGTGCCCTAAAAGTGATATATTGGCCTGTTGCTTTGGAATTGCCAGTATACGTCCATATCTCCCAACATTTTGAGATGGGAATGAGGGACACCTACTAGCAAACGTATGTAGGCATAGGATACACCCCCTGCCACACCCCCTTAAAGGAAAATTAACCAAAAAAAGGTTAATTAAATCCACAAAGGCTTTTTTTTACTACTACTATTCCTTTATAATGGCTTTTAAAATTTACAAATGCAGCAATTTAGAATTTGGATGAAAAATTTAGCTCTGGGAAACACTTTTTGAAAGCTAAAAATTGCTTTTTTTATACAACTATATAGATCAGACCAAAATGAGAGACAAATGAGGTGGAAAGAGGGACAGAGCTCCAAATCAGGGACAGTCCCTCCGAATCAGGGACAGTTGGGAGCTATGTACGTCACTCCGCAAAGTGATATGATGATCTATTGCACTGGATTGTCAGCATGTTCTTGTCCTCCATGTGTGAGGAAAATAGCCTCAGTCTCCTGCAAAAGGCAAGAGTCCAAGTTTCTGTGTTGCCTGTATGGAAGTCTGCAACACTACAGTTTCAGTCTTTAGTCCCTGAAATCAGTGACTGGGGACAAGTTGTTGTTACTTCAGTACTAAAGTTTGGCGCCATTCCACGTGTGTGCGCAAGTTTAAAGCGTGACATGTTAGGTATCTATTTACTTGGCGTAACATCATCTTTCACATTATACAAAAAAATAGTGCTAACTTTACTGGTTTTTTTTTGCTTTTTTATTCATAAAACAGTTTCCAAAAAAAAAGCGCGTTTAAAAACCGTGTGACATAAAAAAGTTGCAACGACCACCATTTTATTCTCTAGGGTGTCTGCTAAAAAAATATATAAATATGTTTGGGGCTTTGAGTAATTTTCTAGCAAAAAAATGATAATTTTTCTTGTAGAAGAGAAGTGTCAGAATTGGCCTGGTGGCAAGGGGTTAGTTACCATAAGTAAGTAGTATACAAATAATTATTATATATTGTTTTTAAGATAATTTACTATATTTTCAAAAACTGTACTCAAAATCTTACTGTCACTAGATGGCAGCAAGGAGCTAATCTGAGTGAACAGTAAATTCTTTACCTTCGTAGGAAAATGTTTAGGAATTTAATGCTTCAAGCATATTGACAAAATGTGTATATACTTCTTGGAAGAAGGTATTACTCTCTAGTGAGTGGGGGCCTCCTTCATACTGTTGATATTTCTGTGTACAGTTAATTGCTAGGACTGTAGAGTATATTAAAATAAATATACTAATGTGTGTTTACTCTATACACTCTTGTCTTCCCCGGCTGAGAGTAGGCAATGTTCTAAATATATAGATATGTGTTTTCTTTAATGTAATAGATAGTGATAATACTTGTCTTCTTCGGCTGGGGACAGACAACATCTCAAACGTATACATAATTGTTGCTTTAGGATAGATATTACTATAATGGTACATACAGTATAGTGTGTTGTAAAAAAATATATATACACTGCGTCTTCCTTGGCTAAAGAGAGACAATATCTCTAATTTTGTATAGTAATGTTCATTTTCTATTAGTATTGAATAGTCAATTACTAGTGTGTGATTCTATATTTGCGTCTTCCTCGGCTGAGGAGAGACAGTGCCTAAATTGGTGTAATAACAATATTTTCTACTACTTATCGTATAGTATATTAGACAGGATATAATGTCATTCGTTTATTGCATTTTTCATCTGTTTTTGTGCGGAATGCCACACGTACTTGTAACTCAAAGTTTATCCTTTCCTGGTACCCTTTGAGTGATGAGCTACAGTGAGTTCAGGTTACGGATAAACATACCTTTCTCAGCCAATCAGATTTGCTGCTGTGCATGCTGGGAAAAGGTATTTATCTGGGAGAAGTCAGGTGATCGGAGTTAGTCTTCCTGCCCAGACCTGAGTCCTATCCAGGCCGCTGGCTGCTAGGCCTGTCCGAAGCCTATCCGGGTGGCCGCCGGCTGCTTGGCCTGTCCAAGGCTTATCCGGGTGTTTAAGATTCGGCAGAGAAAAGCCTGTCAAAGATCCGGAAACAATGGGTGGTTGGGAGAGCTTCAAGAGAGAACTCATCCAAAAGAATTCAGTATGATGCAGTGAGTAAAGCTCAGTTACTATAGTTGACAGCCTATCCTACAAAGTACAGATGTGCCGGTTCAGCGTAAAGGCTCTTTATCTGTACTGCTATCTACCTTATATCACCTTTTTATGTCTAAGGAGTCTGCCAATGTGCCTGTTTGCTGATCGTTACTATTTTTGACTAAAGCCTCATACACACCATCTGATTGTTGGCCAACAAAGCGTCAACAAGTGACTTTTGTCCGAAGGGCGTGTGCCAGGAACTTGTCTTGCATCCCAAACGGTACACAATTGGCGCCAACAAACATGAACATAGTGACGAACTACGTGGAATTTCAGCTCTTGAGCGCCACCCTTTGGGCACCTTCTGCTAATGTCGTGTTTGGTGAGCATTGATTCTAAGCATGCGTGTTTGTACTTTGGACTTTTGTGCAACGGACTTGTGTACACATGATAGGAAAATCTGACCGACCGTTGTCCGACGAAAATTTACTAACCTGCCATCCAACATTTGTTGGCGGAAAGTTGGACAATTGTCTGATGGACCGTACTAATGGTCGGATTTTAGGCAGTCTGTCATCACACAATTCCCTGCCAAAAATTAGATGATTGTGTACGAGGCTTAAGGGTGTCCTGTGCCCTATCCCCTCTCCCACAGTTTCCGGTTTGAGAAATAAACGTTTCTCTTGTTTAAGCATAAAAGTGACTGGCGCCCAATTTCTATCTTGTTCATCATCCACCATGCCTAGTAACCTGAACCCTGAGGAAGCAAGGCAGCCCTCCCTACCTTTAGTAGTCACCATCAGGCTCCCAGAAAATTGGGGTAGGGAATACACCTATGTTGGGGGTTATTATTGCGTCCACCGATACCGATGTTGGGGGTTATTAATGTGTCTTCTGATACCTGTGTTTGGAGTTATTAATGCGTCCATTGACATCAATGCTGGAGGTTTTTAATGCGTCCTCTGATGCCTGTGTTTGGAGTTAATAATGCATCCACTGATATCAATGCTGGGGGTTGCTAATGTGTCCACTGATACCCGTGTTGGTGGTTTTTAATGCATCCACTGATACCTGTGTTGGGGGTCATTAACCACTTGCCAACCAGTTCACGCAGATATACTGCGGCAGGTCAGCTCTTCTGCGCGAACTGACGTACCTGTACGTCAGTCCGTGCAAGAAGGATATCATTGTCTGCCGGCGACCCACAATCAAGGTGAGGAGAGGTAGAATGGGGAACTGCCTATGTAAACAAGGCGATTCCCCGTTCTGCCAGATGACATGACAGAGATCTACTGTTCCCAGTGATCTCTGTCATGTTCCGGCAAGTCCATCCCCCTTAGTTATGCTTCATATACACGATCAAACTTTCCAACAACAAAACCGTGGAATTTTGTCCGAAGGACGTTGTCTTAAACTTGTCTTGCATACACACGGTCACACAATTGTTGGCCAACAATCACGAACGTAGCGACGTACTACATGGTTTTTCAGCTTTTTACCGCCACCCTTTGGGCTCCTTCTGCTAATTTTGTGTTATTTGGTGATTGTTGATTCGCGCTTTTCAGTTCGCGTTTTTCATTTCATCCTTTTCAGTTTGTTTCTGAACGGCCGTTCGTCAACCGAAGATGTTGCAGAATCGGAGGAGATAACGTGTTATTATTGGCCTTGGAGTTATTGCTTTGACATTTTTTTTTTGGTTGAATAATAATGATTTGATTTGGTATATTATTGAATGCATGGAATGCACTTTTTGGTTAAGTTCTATTGGCAGATAGCATATCTAATTTTATTAGTTTTATTTTTTAATGCACAATAAAAAAAATGGAGAATAATACTTGGACGGACTTGTATTATATATTGTTTTTAAGATAATTTACTATATTTTCAAAAACTGTACTCAAAATCTTACTGTCACTAGATGGCAGCAAGGAGCTAATCTGAGTGAACAGTAAATTCTTTACCTTCGTAGGAAAATGTTTAGGAATTTAATGCTTCAAGCATATTGATAAAATGTGTATATACTTCTTGGAAGAAGGTGTTACTCTCTAGTGAGTATTTGAAGATTTGCTAGCCAACATTTGTTGACGGAAAATCCGGCAACAATTGTCCGATGGAGCATTCACACGGTCGGATTTTCCGCCAACAGCCTGTCATTGAATATTGCCCGCCAGAAAATCAGATTGTGTGTGTACGGGGCTTTATAACATACCCAGGGAACAAACTTAACCCCTTCGCTCCCAGTGTCATTTTTTCATTGATCATTTTAAATTTTTTAAATTTTTATAGCACTGATCAATGTAATAATGTCACTGGTCCTCAAAAAGTGTCATTTGGGGTCAGATTTGTCCACCGCAATGTCGCAGTCCCGCTAAAAATCGCAGATCGCCGCCATTATCAATAAAAATAATAAATAAAAGTCCCTAAATCTATCCCGTAGTTTGGAGACGCGATAACATTTGCGCAAACCAATCAATATACACCTATTGCGATTTTTTTTTACCAAAAATATGTAGAAGAATATATATTGACCTAAATTGATGAATACATTTTTTTTATAATTTTTTTCTTAGATATGTATTATAGGAAAAAGTTAAAATTTTTTTTTTTTTTTTAAATTGTTGGGTGAAAATTGGCATCTTCGTCTTGGGCACTAATTGACCTTGCCCTGCCACTGAGCTCTGCGTTTCCCCCCATCCAGGTGGGCAGGTGGTGGATGCCAGCATCCCAGGTAATGGCAGCTGAGGATCTCCAGTGATGCGTGTACAAGTACTGGCCCACCCTCCCACCCACACACCACTGAGCCCCAACTCCGTGCTGGCTGCAGAGGGCACTCTACAGCTGTGAGTGTCTGCATGAGACCCCCCCCCCCCCATGGGAGCCTCACTGCCCCATGACTACCACACATGTATGCCTCCAACTGCACTGCACCCTGCTGCCTGGGACTGATCCCTGTCCATTTATCTATGGACCAGGACGGTGCCGCCAACATTTGTCTTCAGGCCAGGTCCAGAGGCACAGGTGCGGGCCTGTGAAGTAGTAGGTTGAGATGCGCCGCAAAAATCTCCACCCTGCCACCTCCACTGTATACATTGGCTGAGCAAATGGGGAGGAGTCAGGGGCAGAGACAAGGGGTGTGGCAAAATGAAGTTTCACCTAGGGCAGTGATGGCAAACCTTGGCACCCCAGATGTTTTTGAACATTTCCCATGATGCTCAACTACACTGCACCGTGTATGGCAAATGTAGCTCCAAAACATCTGGGGTGCCAAGATTTGCCATCACTGGCCTAGGGTGTCAAACATCCTTGCACCAGCCCTGCATGCACCATCCATTCACTCTGTCTAGTGGAAACAATGAATAGATCACTACGGCTCCCTGGTTAGTCCTTCAAGTTAGTTAGGTCAGCTCTTAGATATACTTCGATATAAAAGGGTTCAGTCAATAGGATTCACCACTGTTCGAGGTTTGAAAAGGTCTAGTTTAGAATTAGAGACTCCATGCAAGATTCAGAGACATGTAAGCTAGTTATGTCACAATAGAAGATTAATGTAAACCTTTCTTTTAATGGGATATGTATTGTTAGCATTCTACTCTTGAGTTGATGGCCTTTCTGGTGGCATATCCACTGTATGCCATGGCTCCTATTTCAACCAGAAAAGAGCCATGTGCACTAACCTATGGCAACTGACTCTAAACAAATGAAAGTACCGTAAATTTTTATCTTAGGCCTTTAACCACTTCAATACCACGCCATGGCTGAAAGCTGGCTACGGCACGGCTCTGTTCTGGGAGGGCGTCCATGGACCCCTGGGGCATGTTCTGTGATCGCTGTGTCCTTTTACAGCTGATCACATGTAAACAAACGGGGCGGTTGTTCGCATTTCCTTTGTGTGACAGTGCGTGAGGAAAGGAGAGCCGGTAACCGGCAAGTCTGACAGGACACATTTACACTGATCAGTGCCCCGATCAACAGTGAAGCCTCACCAATGACCATCAGTGCAGTCTCACTAGTGCCCATCAGTGAAGGAGTAAAAAAAAAAAAAAAAAAAAATTACTTATTCGCAAAACCTTTTTTTTTTTCTTTTCAAAATTTTCAGTCTTTTGTTTGTTTAGCTAAAACTAGAAAACCCAGTGGTGATTATATACCACCAAAAGAAAGTTCTACCTGTCTCATAAAAATGTCATATGGGTACAGTGTTACATGGCCGCGCAATTGTCATTCAAAGTGCGACAGCTGAAAATTGGCCTGGGCAGGAAGAGGGTGAAAGTACCCAGTACTAAAGTGGTTAAAGTCCACAAGTCTCTAGCTGCCAGCAGATTAATTAGAAATGTTAATCATTTATGCAATTCTTCACAAACCTTCAAAATGGAAAAAAAGGCAAATAGACAAATTGTCATTGAAAATAATTTTATTCATATGTTATGCATGATACAGAAATTTAAATTCACAAATCTAAATTAAGTTTTACATTTTTTTTCAGGCAGTTCTATACCAACCAACCTCCTGGATTTTTTTTTTTATCCTGTACAAGGCTTTCTTTCATTAGCATGCACTTAGGTGTGTTCAAGAGCTGCCATCATAAAATGCAAAATTATGCAAATGATGCTGAAAACTATACAATTATTAGAATGATATATTGGTAAACAACATCACAACCATTGGAATACATTGTATAGAAACCTTAGTCTTGAAAGACCTGTTCACCAATGTACTATGAAGTGTGAAGTTCCAGAAAGGGACACAAAAACAATTCATTTGTCCTTAAAAGAAATTTAAAACCAAGATCAAAATACAATATATTAGAGTCTCTAGAAGGGGTGGCTGCATTAGTTCTTTTTCTTTAGGATAAAATCAGCATCAATACAGAAAATACCTGTTGATCTTGCCAGAATTGCAGTGTCCTTGTCACTTCCGGTGAGCTGCACTGAAGAATATCTTCATGATTAGCTATCTTTTGTAAACTACCAATTGCCTTTCCCCTAATGGAATGAAGATGAAGAGATATTGACATGTCTGTAGTCCATATCAGGAGAGCAACATAGGGTCACAACCATGGCTCCCTCCTTTCATACAGTGGAGGAGTGACATAGCCACCCAGTGACAGGAATTACTCAGTGAAAATGAAGCTAAAGAAAACAAAATGCACCCATCACACAAAGGACTAGTAAGCTGCCATGTATATGGGTTGAGGTTTTGATCCACTTTAATAGTTTTGAGGACTTTTGCATACGGTTTAGATTTTATCTGCGATGGAGAGGGTCATGTTGAGGTTATTATAAGATTTAATCGGGTGGATTTACTAAAGGCAAATTGACTGTGCACTTTACAGGTACAGTTGCACTAATTTTCTACAGAGCTTAGTAAATGTTGTGAAGCTTCACTATGTAAAGAATACCCCAATCAGGTGCAAAAAGCATTTTTGTTTGCACAGATTAGATGATTGAATTCAGCAGAGCTTCACAACATTCCTAAGCGCTGGGGAAAATGAGTGCAACTGCACTTGCAAAGTGCACACTATTTGCCTTTAGTAAATCAACCCCAATATGTAGTGACTGGCATGTAATTGGTGGATGATGACTTCAGCATGTACGATGGCCTTACTACACTGTAGGTGTCCTTCATGTTCCAACTGTTTAATACAATTTCTGCCAGCTGCCAACACCAAATTTAGCCTAACCCAGCACAGAATCATTCCACAGCCCTTTTTTTTTCTTGCTTGTGGACAACTTTTGAGGGGAAACCAAAAGGGAAGCTCCGATTGTTCACATTCTCCCCCCATCCACTGCCACATTTGGCATCTTTTTTGGGGGGGGGCGGGTACCTGGTTTTGACAGGTTGCCGGCACCAACTTCCGGTCAGATGCGCCGAGGCGATCTGAGACGGAAGTTCGCCCCCCCATCCCCTGCAGCCTTCTGGGACACATCACAGGTCCCGAAAGACTATGGGACCATTCACATAGAGCAGCGTGACTAGCGCATGGACAGCAGGTAACTGGTTGTGCAGCCACAAGGCTTCAGTGCTGGTTTTCACTATGATGCTGGTGCCTGCACCCGAGGCCAATTGAAGAATCAGCTTGGGTGAGGACATTGCTGGATCCCTGGACAAGTAAGGCTGGCCATACACTATTCAATTTTCCTGTTCAACTTTCCTTTAGATTTACCAAAACCATATAATATGAGGTGAAACCTAAACCCTTTCAATGTGTATGCAATCAGGCAGACCCTTGCACTACATAGTTGAAGGTAAATCTAAAGAAAATTGAATAAGAAAATTGTATGGTGTATGGCCAGCTTAAGGGTCCTTATATTTTTACATTTTTGGTGGGGAGCCCAGAGCTCCTTTAACTATACGAAAGACCCTTCTGTGTAGAGTTTGAAGCTGAACTGCAGGCAGATATGAAAAGCAGAAATGAATATAGCTCTGTAATTATTAATACACCTTTAAAGCCAAACTCCATAAAATTAAAAAAAATATATATTATACCCCCATAGTGGGGGATCTCCCACACAGCAAGGATTAAACCCAATTCCAGGAAATAAAAAAAAAAAAAAAAACACCTTGTGATTTAACAAGTAATTAACTCTAGCAGTGTGTGTGTGGGGGGGGGGGGGGGGGGGGGGTTCCACCTGCCAGGGTATTTCCCATCCATTGTAAACAAAATGCAGTGTGTGTTTTTAGCGATCTGCGAGACCAGGTGCCATTTTAAAGCGGAACTAAACCCATCGATTTAACAGTTTAAAAAAAATAAAAAATAGAATTTTTTGTCATCCTTACCTGTAAAATTATTTTCTTTGAATACGTTACGGGACACAGATTTAGGCCAATATTTATTACCCACTGGGTTATACTTCCATCTCCAGGTGAATGGACACCGATAGACCAAAAGGTCTTTAGACAGGAAGTGATCCCCTAATATAACCCCTCCCATACAGGCTGTACTTCAGTTTTGTAACAAGCACTGAATCCTCAAAAGGGAGGGACCTCTGTGTCCCATGATATATTCACAGAAAAAGATTTTACAGTTAACCACTTAAAGAGGAGTTCCACCCAGGGGGTCCATTAAAAAAAAAAAAAATTAAAAGTCAGAAGCTACAAATACTGCAGCTGCTGTCTTTTAATTGGACACTTACCTGTCCCTGGGTCCAGCGATGCGGGGGATCGAAGCCCTGCTCGTCCCCCCCCCCCTCCGCTCATTGGCGCCGGCATTTCAACTGTGGGCAACGGGCTGTGGCTTCACAGCCTGGCACCCACTGCGCATGCGCGAGCGGCGCCGCGCGCAGTGATTGGCTGCTCAATCACCTGGGACCTGTAATGGGTCCCAGATGATTGACAGGAGGGAGGGAGCAGAGCCGAGCCCTTCCTGTGCCGAGGGGGAAGTGATGTCACCAGCCCAGGAAAAGGAAGAGGCAGACTACGAGAGACCACCTAGCAACAGGCATTTAGAAGTAAAAAAAAAAAAAAATCCAAATGTTTTTTTGTTTTTATTTTTAGAATTTTTCAGGTATTTTTTTGGGTGGAACCCCACTTTAAGGACCAGCCTCGTTTTGGATTTTAGGTGTTTACATGTTTAAAACAGTTTTTTTTGCTAGAAAATTATTTAGAACCCCCAAACATTATATATTGTTTTTTTTCTAACACCCTAGAGAATAAAATGGCAGTCAATGCAATACTTTTTTTTGCACCATATTTGCGCAGCGGTCTTATAAGCGCACTTTTTTTGGAAAAAATTCACTTTTTTGAACAACAGTAAAGTTAGCCCAATTTTTTTTTATATTGTGAAATATATTGTTACGCCAAGTAAATTGATACCCAACATGTCACGCTTCAAATTTGCACCCACTCGTGGAATGGCGTCAAACTTTTACCCTCAAAAATCTCCATAGGCGACATTTAAAAAATTCTACAGGTTGCATGTTTTACGTTACAGAGCAGGTCTAGGGCTAGGATTATTGCGGTCGCGGCAATACCTCACACGTGTGGCTTGACCACCGTTTTCATATGCGGGCGCTACTCACATATGCGTTCGCTTCTGCGCGCAAACTCGTCGGGACGGGGGGGGGGGTTTAAAAAAAATTTTTTTTATTTTTATTATTTATTTTTACACTGTTTTGAAAAAAAAAATTGTGTCACTTTTATTCCTCCTATTACAAGGAATGTAAACATCCCTTGTAATAGAAAAAAGCATGACAGGACCTCTTAAATATGAGATCTGGGGTCAAAAAGACCTCAGATCTCAGATTTACACTAAAATGCAAAAACAAAAAAAAAAAAAAAAAGTAATTTAAAAAAATGACATTGAAAAAAATGTGCCTTTTAAGAGGCATGGGCGGAAGTGACGTTTTGACGTTGCTTCCGCCCAGCAGTGTCATGGAGACGAGTGGGCACCATCTTAGCCTCACTCGTCTCCAGGCACAGAAGGGAGAAGGACGCGATCGCCTCCGCCACTACCAACGGCTCTGGTAAGCAGCAGAGGGCACCGGATCGTGGCGGGAGGGGGGGCCCGCTCCCGCCACCGATAAAAGTGATCTCACGGCGAATCCGCCGCAGGGACCACTTTTATCTTAAAGCCAGCCGCCACACGGAAACGGGGATACCGGGGTTATGGCAGCTAGCTGCTGCCATAACAATATCCGCCGCCAAAGTTTAGACGTACATCGGTGGAAGGCGGTCGGCAAGTGGTTAAGTATGACAAAAAAATATCCTATTTTCTTTATCATACATCACAGGACACAGAGTTAGGCTAATATTCATTACCTACTGGGACGTCCCAGAGCAATATCCTTGAAGTGAGGGAGACCCTGCCAAACAAAAATAGTCAGACTTTAAACGGCAGCCTGTAGTACACTACGGCCAAAAGCCGAATCTTTGGCTGCTCTAATATCTACCTGATAAGATCTTGTGAACATATGCACTGCAGACCAGGTAGCAGCCTTACAAATCTGAGCCACAGATACCGGATACTGAAAAGCCCAGGAGGCTCCTACACCCCTGGTAGAACGAGCTCTCACCCTAAAGAGGGGAGCCTTATGTTTCAGACCATAGGCCTGAAGGGCCAACTGGCAGACCCAATTGGCAATGGAAGCTTTGGAAGCTGCCTGCCCCTTCTTGGGTCCTTCTGGTAAAACAAAAAAGAAGTCTGATCCTCGGATCTCCACAGATCTAGACAAATACCGTATTTTTCGCTCAATAAGACGCACCTGACCATAAGACGCACCTAGGTTTTAGAGGAGGAAAACAAAAAAAAAAATATTCTGGAGGAGGTTATTACACATTACCATTCAGTTGCTAGAGGTTACTACACATTACTGTTTGCTGATTGGTTTCTAAAGGTTACTACACATTGCCACTTACCATTCCGTTGCTAGTTGTTACTGCACACTAATTGTCTGCAATTCAGTGTTCCCCCTCTGCAAGCTGCTCAGTCCTGCCGCTGCTTTAATAATCCCCACTGCTGACAGAAGAAGGGAGAAGGGTGGGGAGAACACACAGAGCCCGCACTGCCCAGAGACGGAAGGGGAATAGAAAGCCCCCTCTGCCCAGAGAAGGAGGGGGGGCACGCTCCCCGTCACAGACACACAGACGCTCCCGTCCTGACAGGGAGAAGCAGGCAACCAACAGCTGAGGAGCCGAGCGGCTGGCTTGGTATTCTGCTGCGGTGGGGCGCTGGTCTATATTCGCTCCATAAGATGCACAGGCATTTCCCCCCATTTTTTTTTGGGGGGGGGGGGTGCGTCTTATGGTGCGAAAAATACAGTAAACTGACTGCCCGAATTACGTACAAGGAATGCAGTTGTCTATCTTCCACCGAACAAGGCTGAGAGAAAAAAAGAAGGCAAAACAATGTCCTGATTTAAATGAAAGACCGACACCACCTTTGGCAAGAAGGATGGAATAGGACACAACACCACCTTGTTGTGGTGAAGCATTAGGTATGGTTCCCTACATGAAAGGGCCGCCAATTCCGACACCCTTCTAGCCGAGGTGATAGCCATCAGGAAGACTAGCTTGCGTGACAGCAAAACGAATGGAATTTCCTTGATAGGCTCAAATGGTTGTTTCTGTAGCACAGACGGCACCAAATTTAATTTCCAAGGACACATAGGTGACCTAATGGGGGGAAGCAAATGAGTTGCCCCCTGCATAAAGGTTCGGGCCAGCAAATAGGAGGCTAAAGGCCTTTGGAAGAATACTGACAGGGCTGAAATCTGACCTCTGATTGTACTCAAAGCCAATCTGATTTCCACAGCCGACTGTAGAAAAGACAATTCTCCCAATCACGTATTTCCGAGGATGCCTTTTTCTGGCCTCACACCAAGCAATATAGGCTTTCCAGATTCTTCCTAGTGATCGTTTTTCTGGCATTCACTAGGGTAGACACCACCGGTCCTGAGATGCCACGATCCTTTAACACCCTGGCTTCTTGAGTCTTCTGTGTGAGGCTTGGGTACCATTTATCTTAGCATACAAACTTGTTTCAAATGGATCCAATCAATCAGTCACTCCCTTGATTCATTTTAGAACCATGCTGGGACTTCAAGACCTGGAGCTCAACATGCCCATCCACCTTGCAGACAGTGGTAAAAAACTGAAGTACTTCCTGTATGGGAGGGGTTATATAGGGGATCACTTCCTGTCTAAAGACATTTGGTCTACCAGTGTCCATTCAACTGGAGATGAAGTATAACCCAGTAGGTAATGAATATTAGCCTAACTCTGTGTCCCATGATATATGATAAAAAAAAAGTTACATTCCTGGCATGCCGGGAATGATAATGGTCACAATACTTGTGCTCTCAACCAAACTGTCAAACCATCAAATGGAGGGAGTCATAACTGATGACATGTGCAGCACCAAGGCAGTTGCAGATCAAACAGAAATGAATATGGCAGCTTCCTTGACTGAAGAGGATAGAAGGCTTTAGTTCCGCTTTAAAATGCTACTGGGGCTGCTCTGGGATGAACTGCTATCCCTGCACTATTTTAAAATGGCTCTGGGGATCAAGCGGTTAACGAGCAGTAAAAAAAAAAAAAAAAAAAAAAAGATAAATATAAAAAAAAAAAAAAAGTCAAATATCACTACAAAGACATTAAAGTCAATTTCTAACAGCTCAGAAACAAAAGGGCTGATAAGCTGCAAGATAAGAATTTGATTCCGGTGTTGAAAAATTTGAAACTCAATTGTTCCACCATGCCTATAGGTACAGAGAGGTTTGTTCAGAATATGTAAATACTTTAGTATGCATCTGGCCACAGGTTCACTTTAAGGGACACTCCTCCCTTTATCATATGCCAAATATAAAGACTTTATGCATACATGCAATTGCATTCCAGATTAAAACTGCATCCATATATTTTATCACAAGTCACTTTAAAGTCCAACTAAACTTTCACCTTAAATCAGCTACATACATCCCTGGTGCTTCTCAACAAAAGTTTGCAAAATCTTAGTTTACAATTAGAAAGCAGCCATAGCTTGAGTAGAAAAGCCTGTTCCCTGCCAGCATGAAGTAAAGGACGACTGTTGCTCTCTGTGCAGAGGAAGTGATCTCTTTTTAGAGATCTCAAACACCCACTACTAAGCTAGAGCTTTTCAATCAGCAGTGAGTTGTACTTTTAGCAGAGCTTTATGTCAATTGGGCTTTAAGTTGCCATATCTGCATACATGTCATAGTTTAAAAAAAAAAAAAAAAAAATGGAGGCATGTCAGTCCCCCCTCATTCATTTTTATTATTTTCCTCTTACCTTGTCTGCTGGGTTGTACTCAAAATAACATACACGCATGCCCAGTGAATCCACTGACATCAGGGGGATGGCTGATTCTTGCAGCCGATCCCCCGATAACATTGCTGCAGTGCGATGTATATTGCCCCTAAGCGTCCTGGGATACATGATATGGGTATCCTAAGTCGCTGGGATGTTGGGGGGGTAGGGTTTAAAAAGCACTCTTGCCTAGGCGAGTAAGACGTAAGCACGGGCTGCGCTTCACAAGAAACCTTCACTGGTTCCTTTCAATGACCCCCGTATTGACATGGAGTTCTGCATGAGGGAGTGCTGTGGGGTCCAAGAGAACAAAAAAAGACAAAATGAGTTTCTGCAGAATTTAAAAAAGAACAGAGTGGCGTTCGGCAGCAGAAAAGATAAGACAAATTTTATCTGGTACCACTTGATATGGGTGAATCAATTTCATACTTCTAAAATCTAATTTTTAGAATGACAAATGGAAAAATATGAATCCAACGTTAGGAGAGACAAAGCTAAAATAACAGCAAGTTTAATGTTAAATGAAACTATACATTTTAAAAAGAGAACACAGCATATCACCAGTTATTATTGGTCAATTATAAGAGGAATGATGGCAATATACATGCAGAGATGAAAAAGGCACAGTCATTGTAAAGGAACATTGGTCATACAGAAAAAAAAAAAAAAAAAAAGCAAACAAACAACATAGTTGGTGTAGAACAATAGGCACAATAGAAACATTACGTCTCCACTTCTCATCTTGACAAAGCACTTTATGTGTAGCATATGGCTATGTTCAATACATAGATAGAACCCCCATTAGCATTGCACTAGAAGGTAAGGTGTGGCAATGGATACATAGATGTTTGCATGCATATTTTGCATGCATTGTGAAGGAACCTATCCAATTAACTTGAATAGGAAATGCAAGTCTGTGCAAAGCAGGCTACCTTTATTTCCCCCACTGCACCATAAAGGTGTGAATATTACACATTTAGAACAATTAATGTGCATTTTGCCTGCTTTGGAGAATGCACAAACCTGCTTCTAGTATCACAAAATGGTTTTAGCAAAAAAAAAAATAATAATAATAAATAATAATATATTACAACATCCGTCATACTAGCTTTTTACTTTAAAGAGTATCTATTGACCAAACAATCTCCAAACCAACCTATAGAGACTGAGGTTCACTGACTGTGGGGAAGGGGGATGCATGTTCGGAAATGAAACAGGGAAGATAAAGCACTCTAACAGAATTATAGTGTTATTGTACATATATGTAAATTACAGAATTATCATATGTTGTATTTTTTTCCCCATGCAGGGCAAAGCAATGGGCCCACTTTATAAATGGTCCTGTCAGGAAGTGCCAACAGAGAATACTCTGCTTATGCCACTCCATTCAAATGTAACCATCCACTGAAGCCTTTCACAGAAATCAACATTCTTGGGAGTATGAATCTCCCAGTTCCTCACAGCACCAACCTCTATAGTGGTTTGGAAGTACCAGCGAGTGCTGCGGGTAACCAAGAGATCAAAAATCTGAAAAAATCAGTTTCTGCAGACATCAGAGTGGCATAAAAGGTAAGCATTTACCATCTCTCATGAGGGGCATTCTTTGTGGACATTTTAATTTTCCTGACCGGGATCACTTTATCAAACACCTCTACAGATGCATATACTAGTCGGTCTTTCTTTCTTTTGCTTCCCTACCACTCGTTCAGTCGCTCTAAATGGCCAAAGCTCAGGTTGACGTCTAAGTGTGCTCATGGAATCTACCACTGAAATTACCCACAGACAGAAAAATGCAATGCAGAGGCTAAATGAACATATTTTTGGATGCAACCTAAAATGATACACTTGAATCCTTAGGTTAACCAATGTAGGATGTAAAAATGTTTCCTATCATAGTAGAGGTCAACTAAATTGAAATAAAAAATATAAATGAGCCATAGCCACTGCTGGTACTCAAAAGGAGAAGTGTGGGGTTCTGAAAAAAATCTATACTCTCCTCCCTTCTGCAGCATCGGTCTGATGCTGCAGCTGTCCCCTGCTGTCTTTAAGCCCAAGAACTGAGTGATCACATGACCGCTGATCAATCAGTTTTCAGTCTGCAGTGAGAGATGACTGTCAGTTGCCACTCTCTGCTCTGCCCCTCCAGCTTTCACTGGAGCACCAGGCTGGGGAGAAAGCAGGAGCAGTTGGCGTAGGCTGGCCATTGACTGTTTGCATCTCGGCTGGTTCAGAAGGAACTGGCTGAGATTCGAACCATGTATGGGCAGGTTGAATATACCCAAGTTGGTTGATCATTAACTTTGGTACAACTAGCCTGTCAGATTTTACATGTGATTATTGCAAGTGGCTAATATAGCCGCTAGCAGTAATCACTGTGTTCCCCCCACCAGGAGAACACAATGGCTACACGGGGGGGGGGGGGGGGATTCCCCCATCAACACTGACTGTTGATCGGGGAATCTATCGATTTTCTAGCGCTGCAGGAAAGAAAATCACTCCGTCTATGGCCAACCTTAGGCTCTCGGAAAGGATCAGTCAATCAGAGATTATTGTAGGGATCCTTCTAGAGTTTCTCTGTAACATCAGCTTTAAACTGCTGTCGGATGATTCTAGGCCACAGGACAGCACAAGTAAGGGCACTCCTGTGACCCGCAAGAGAAGTATGGGCTAAAAAGCTTTGGCCAAATTTCTTTTAACCGGTCTCATTACTCTTTCCCCAACTGCTCTTGGTGGGTGACATCTGCTCATTTATTGTAAAACTGTAAAACATCTACCAGCCTAGGTGGTACACTACTTAAGAGACAAATGGTATAAACTATAAATACCATAAACCATGGTATTTATAGCATTTGTCCCTTACAAAATCAATGCATCTGCATTTAGAGAGTGCAGCTGCCCTGAGCTTGTTGCTAATTACTATTGCACAGGTGTTATAATATTAGCTTGATACTCTACTTAGGTATATAGACGAAAAAAATTGCCCAACTTACAGTGTGTGCATACTCAAAACAATTTTCTTGTTTTGGATAGAGTATGGAAGGATTAGTACTTCAAATCAGACTTTTGTTGCTGCCTGTGCCCCTGCTGGGAAAATCTACCCTAATTGTCCTCCTAACCATAGTCATGGAGGCAAACAATGATGGGAAATCCAAAATTTTACAGTCCTTACCACAACAGGAATGGAGGGGAAATCTTCCTTCAGGGACACCGGATCTGGTGACAACTGTCCAAGATGGAATTTCCCAGCTCTAACTTTCTAGAGATGTCTGCTCACTTACTGTTACACCTCTGGGGCACAAAGTAAAAGGAAAATCTCCCTAACCAAAGATAGCAAACAAAAAAATAAATTTACATGGGATTTCACCATTCCCTGTTCTAACCAAAACTAAGAAAAAAAGCTTTGGCTGTACTCTGGTATGGAGGATTAGGTATATCATGTAGCACTTTAGTACCTGTCTGAACCTGTTCATTTCACTTAAGCAATGGGCACCTAAAACAGAATAGGCCTTTTAAAGTGCCAAACAATTCTCAGAAAAGACAAAATAAGCGAGAAGAAAAACATTGCACATTTCAATTGTCCAAAGGCAGAAATAAATACATAAATACATAAAGGAATGATTTATCCTGTCCCATGATCAGTAGATAAAATCTTTGAAAACACGGAGAAGACATTTTTTTTTTTACCAGACAAGGGATGATCTTTATGTCCTAAAAAGGAAAATCTCACTCTTGAATGTACTTCGACAACTACACAACATCCCCTAAAATAAAAACCTCAATGGGCAACAAAACTTAAAGTGAAGTTTGGGTTTTTAAATTTTTTTTTTGGAATCATACTTACCCAGGTGGATGCAGCACTGATCAGATGCTGCATATGACCCCTGCCGACTCCAAGACTGAGAACCGAGTGATCAAACACCGCTGATCACTCAGTACTCAGAGCGCCGCGAGCAGAGAGCAGAGAGCTGGTGGCTGTCTGCTCTAACCTCCCCCCCCCCTTCATGGTCCCACGATCACTGCTAGGCTATGGAGGGGGAAGAGAGCGGCTGGCTCGGGCTCTCAGAGAGGCTGTGCTGGGTGCCGGTCCAGGCTCCTGGGTGGATCCCGACCATATGGTCGCAATCTTTCCCCAGCCCAGCTCTGTCAGCTGCCAATGGGCTTTGGCCCACTGTCAGCTGAAAACAGGTCACAGGAGTGTAGAATGAACTGCACTCTTGTGATCTACAGGAAAAGTAAAGCCATAACATTTACAACGTACTAATGTTTGAATTGTAGCCAAAGTCCAACGCACCATTTTAAAGTAAACCCACAGAAAATAAAAGCAGACCAATGCCCACGCTGTACAGAAGGCACTCTCCATTACCTTTACTTATGTTCCACTATCCCGTCCACTACCCCCTGGTAAAAATCTGCAGATAATTAGATATGGATCTTTTCCTAACCTTTAATAATAAGCGACCAACCATCAGGCCTGAGTGTGGTCACATTGTGAAGGTTGGGGGGAGCAGGGAAGTGATATGTATTGCTTAGCTCTAGTATTAAACCAAAAAGTGCAGTCAGTATTTGTATTGGATTTTCATAGTGGTCCCAACAGAATTTAGTTCAGCAGACAGCCGTAAGGGGTAAGTAACTGTAACAGTGGTTATCTTCTACACAGCGGGATGGTTAATTTAAACATTTGTTTTTAATACAGGCCCACTTTAAGTCATAAGTCATAGAGGCTGGGGAAAAAAAAAAAAAAAGAAAAACTAGGTACAGTTCCTTGCAGAGAGGTTAAAAAGGACATGAAGTGAGCTGTATAGGGAAAGCTTACATCCTTATATTTAAGGGCTATATATAAAGGGCTGAAATCAAAGCTTCACACCACTGCTAAGAGGTCCAGATACAACTTTATTCCATTAAAGGTCAGGGGTACAATTAAAAAAAGGTAGCCAACGCTTTGGCTACCTTTTTAATTGGACCCCCAACCTTTAATGGAATAAAGTTGTATCTGGACCTCTTAGCAGTGGCATGGTGCTTCTATTTCAACCATTTTTTTATCACACTACAAGCCAAGGAGACTGAAGCTCCTCTGGGGTGTAGAATCCACCTGCACCCCGGAACCAGATTATTTACACCAACAGTAATACCTTAAAGTGGATGTAAACCAGATTCATTAAATTTGACCCAACATATCTGTAGAGTTTACTTATCTCTCTTTAAAGCCCTAAGTCCCGTGACTTTCTGCTATTTTGTTCCTCTGTTATCAGCATAACTTCTGACAAGTTCCCCGAGACAGGAGATAAAACCAGCCTGAAATTTGTGTCAGGGTGGGTGCTATAAATAGATTAGCAGAGAGCTCGTCTTGTCACAGCACAGCTCTAAAAGTATCTTTGTTTCTCTGCCTAAGTGGAGTGAGGGTGTGTGCCTTTCCTCCAATCAGCTGTCACACAGTGTATGTCCAGAATACACTTCTACTGCTGAATGAGGAAGTAAAAATTCTATCACGATGTATGAATTCTAAAGAATATAGCAAGCTGAAGACAGCAGATATACATGTAAAACTTATGTAGGGAGATTTGTTTCATCTCTGTGTACAATCTGAGGCTGTTCACTTCACTAACTATAGGAGAGGGTTTACATCCACTTTAAGATAACAAAATCAGTAAAATAAGCCTACAGGTCTTTTCACTTTCCTCAATTATAGTTATTTAGGTCACATCCAGACAAGCTTTTTTTTTTTTTTTTTTTTTTTTTAACCATGTGTTTCAAGTCACTGCACTCCAGGTGCGTTGTGGAGTAGTCTGGGGTTGCTATCCAAAAACAAAATGGAACTGTACCACACCAACCCACATAAAGTGCAATACCACAAAGCAATGGTGTAAATCCAGTCTAAAACACACAGCTAACGCCATATTCAGAAAACCTTACAAGAAAACTGCCACCATGATTTTGTTGCATCCTTTAGCACAACATAGCAATAGCCTGAACAGAGAATGGACCCAAATGTAAAATATCCCAATTTCTATACAGGTTTGCATACTTTTTGTACACAATAGTTGTGGCTGCTTCATTTACTGAACAACTTGTGTTTTAGCAGACCTTTCAATGTCCTCCATTTATGGTCCTGTGTGCAACACAAGGCTAGATTATGCAGTATGGAAAATGGGAGATGACTTTAGCGGCTTTTGAAGGGTCTGGCTGGCTTAATTAAAAAACCGTGAGCCATTCTAAAAATCTTATTCACTTAGTCCCTGCCTAATAGCAGACACCATAAGGTGTCCGACATAACTATTCTTAGCCAGAAAACCTCCTCTGTGCATCTCTCGGATTTGGTTATATTTTGTTATAGAAGCCCGACTTCCCAGAATTTAAGGACAAGCTCAGCCCAACTACTATCCTCCTGTCAATGGAGAGAAAGTCAATGGTCATTAACGGCACTCTTAATGGACAGGGTGAAGGGAGGTGGGCAGTGCCTAGCCCAAAAATGAGGAATCTCCGGTATTTGTATCAAATTGAAAATAAGGCACACAGAGGAGGCTCAGAAATAACGTGCATTTTGTGCTGCTTCCTCTACAACAGAACTTTTGGTTTTATTTAAAATGGCTTGCAGGTTAAACTTTAACAAGAATAGTTGATGGACCTTTTAAGAAATGTTTAGTGTGAATGGTCAATTTAAATTTACCAGCTACAAGAAGATTATCAATTAACACAAATACTTTTTTGGTGTTAGATTCACATTAAATGGATTCTTTTAATGACGGGGACAGAAAAATGTACATATAAATGCGTTAACTCTTATATACAAGACATCTCTGAAATATTTACATTACACACATGAACCTGGAAAAATGTGCTCATTGTGTTGTATCTAAATTTTACACACTGTCGGAATTTAGTTACGTCATTGGAACTAAAGCCAAAAAACATAAAACCATAAAAAGGACTCCGTGACCTGCAAGTTGTATCAGGAATATATAACGAGCTTGATAGTCGGGTCAGGTTTCTCTCCTCGCCTCACCGTCCACAGTAAAGTAGTTCTTATATTACAAGGAAGAAAGTACATCTATTTGTAGGCAGACAATAGTTTGTGGCTCATCATCCTCCTCGATAGATTGAATTCAATCGCTCAAGTTCTTTGCAGTATTGCATAGCTATCGTCTCTGCTTTCACTCGCAGTCTATCATCTCGGTAGACTTTTGCTGCATGTAGTAGATCAGCTTCTGTAAGTAATAAAAAGCATCTTGATTAGAACATTGCCATATATATTTAAGCCAGAAGAATTTGATTTTTGCTTTGAGGCATTAAGATAATAATAATCAGGTGGGCGCACATACACACATCAGGATTGTCCCTTAACGGGCAGATTATTCTTCTGCAGCATTGTTAAAGAGACAAAACATGGAGAAATCTGCATGTGCTGTAGAGATATCCTGAAGGTTTTACTTCTATTTTGCCCAGACATACGCATATACATAAAGAAAACGCATTTGTCGTTGGGTGTGGCTACGTACAAAAATGTAGATTGCACTATACGTTCCATATTGCAGCACACAAGCGCGCCATCATTTATCTATTATGTTTGTGTGTATAAAAAATTTTTAGTGCATTTTTTCCTGAAATTATGTTTAATAAACTGTGTGCACTTACCACCATTTTATTCTCTAGAGTTGCTGCTTTCAGAAAATATATATTTTTTGGAGGGGAGTGTTAAACGAACTTTCTTTTTTTCTTCAGAACTAAAATTCCTGTCTGCTGCTTTGTTCCTCTGTCATCAGCATGAGTGAAATCCTGACAAGTTTTTCTGACACAGAAAAATGGTGACAGGGGAGGGATCTCCAGCTGACTGACAGCCTCAGCTCTGTTCCTGTGTGCTGTGTGAGGAGGGTGTGTCCCTTCCCTCCAATCAGCATTCAGAGCCCTCTTCACTGAGCTCTGCCCCCCCCCCCCCATTTTTTTTTAAATGCTATTATAAAATCTGGACTTTGAATGGTGTAAAGAAGAGAAGACTGCAGATAAACAGGTACAACTTATGAAGGAGAATTTGTTTTGTGTATCACCTGAGGTCAGCCACTCCACTGGGTATACATATAAGGGTCTACAATCAATTTAAGCATGTGTGCAAAAAAAAAAAAAGGCTATAGCAGCAAAAGGGTTAAAGTAGTTACAACCACTTTAACCCTTTTGCTGCTATAGCCTTTTTTTTTTCTTTTTTGCACACATGCTTAAATTGATTGTAAACCCTTATATGAACACCACCCTTACATATACCCAGTGAAGTGACTGGCCAGAGATTAAACAAATCCTTCTACAGTACATAAGTTGTACCTGGTAATCTGCAGCTCTCTCTTCTCTACACCCCTGCAAAGTGCCTATTTTATTAAGCTTGTCTGAGATTTCAGAAAGCAGGGAGTGGGGAGCTGAAGTTACACTCTGCAGAGCTCAGTGAGGAGAGTGGACTGGAGAGAAAGGACACACACCCTTCACACTAGACATAGGAACAGAGCTGAGGCTGTCAATCACAGGCTGTGTGCTGCAGCTCCATCTCCGGTCACTTTATCTCTTGGTACAGAAGGAAGGAAAGGTGATGGGACGTGTCATTGCAATGATGATGCATGAATTAATTATATAAAAATAATTTGATAACACAATCAAATAGGATAATTCACGATTGAGAAATACATAATATATTGATAGTGATAATAATAGAATTGGAATAAACCATAGAAGATTAACATACCAAATATGATAATAAATATTTAATACAGATAAACAGGATTGGTACAAAGAATTCAGAAACAGTGATACAGATCATCATATAAACACAACAGGTAAATAGGTCATACGCCCTAAATAAAAGCCAATACAGGGTTAATTTCAAAACTCAAAATTCATAATTTGGGCAGGTTAGCCTTGGTACCCCGAGTTGGAAGCTCTACGCGTTTCATGGATTACCGACACTCATCAGGAGTAAGATACAAGATTATACTGTTACGATGGTAGGACGGATAATAAGGCCAAGGAGGAGTGTGTGCAAAACTGCAGCTATGTGAAAAGGGATGTCAGAAAAGGCAATCCCTGTGTAGTATCAGTGGCTTGCAGCAGCAGAGTGAGCTGTCCCATGTGAAGCGAGACTGAAACGCGTAGAGTTTCCAACTCAGGGTGCCAGAACTGGCCTGCCCAAATTATTAATTTTGACTTTTCTAATTAACCATGTATTGGCATTTATTTAGGATGTATTGACCCATTTACCCTGGTAAATTATGTTATTATGATGATCTGTGTCATAGTTTCTGAATTCTTTGTACCAATAATGCTTATTGATTATCTGTATTAAATAATTTATTATCATATTTGGCATGTTAATCTTTTATGGTTTAATCCAATTATATTATTATCACTATCATTATTATTTTTATTATTGTTTAGCATATAGTATGCATTTCTCAATCATGGATTATCCCATCTGATTGTGTTATCAAATTATATTTATAGAAATAATTCATGTATCATCATTGCAATGACACACCACATGTAAAGTCCCATCACCATTCCTTCCTTCTGTACCAATATATTAGGGATGGAGGCATGCTATTGGTTATGTCGGGTCACAATTACATTTGGTTGTCCTTTTTATCTGTTGGTGTCAGGAAAACTTGTCAGAAGTGACTCATGTAGATAGCAGAGGAACAAGGCAGCAGACAGAAATGACACTAAAGCTGCGTATACATGGATCGAAATTTAGCTGTTCTGTTCAACCGCCCTGTCAGATTTTGGTTGCTTGATCAGCACTGCAGGTTATAGACTACAGCACTGATTATTATTATACAGCATTTATACAGCGCCAACAGTTTATGCAGCACTTTACAACTTGAGGGTAGACCGTACAAATACACTTTAATACAGTAGGAATCTGATCTGTGTATTCTGATGGCGGGGAAGTCTTCCCACTTTCAGAATTCAAAGATACAGCTGGGAAGATTCCCCCATCCACCTTGAATGAGTGCTCACCTGCTGGTTGAGAGAAAAAAAAAAGGAAGGAGGATTAATGAAAGCTACAGATTTAAAGCGGAGGTCAGCCGAAATTTTTTTTTTTTTTTTAAAAAGTCAGCAGCTACAAATACTGCAGCTGCTGACTTAAAATATGGACACTTACCTGTCCCAGGGTGCCCGCGATGCAGGCACCCAAAGCCGATATGTCGCTCGGCTCTCGGGTGCTGCCACCGCCATCTTCGGTAAGGGAATCAGGAAATGAAGCCTTGTGGCTTCACTTCCCGGTTCCCTACTGCGCATGCGCGAGTCGCGCTGCGCAATCCAGATGGTCCCCGCTATCTCTGGGACCCGTGTGTTTCCTAACAGACAGCGGGGGGGGGGGGGGGGGGGGGAGAGAGGCGTAGACTATGCCTGGAAGTGGGTACAAATACCTGTATTATAGGTATCTGCACCCCCCCCCCCTGAAAGGTGCCAAATGTGACACCGGAGGGGGGGGGAGGGTTCCGCAAAGCGGAGGTTCCATTTTTGTGTAAACCTCCGCTTTAAATAAATTGAAAATTACTTTAGTGGGCAGTTTAGTGCTCTGGATTAAGACAAGTACACACTACAGAGGGAAATCCTTTGTTCATATTTCATGTCTGAGGTTTACAACTGCTTTAAAGAAAAATTTTTAATTGGTGGTTCCCCAAGTTCTATAAATAAACTATAAAAACAAAACAAATTAGACAGGAACAGAGTGCTGCCCACCAATACTAAAAGTGGCTGCACATTTACTTTCATGGCACGATCACCAAGATTTTTTTTTTCCTAATGAAAGCTACGGATTTAAATATATTATTACCTTAGTGAGCAATAGGGCCGTTGTCGCTGGAGAATTTAAGAGAGAAGTATGGGTTAACAAAGAAAAAAAAAAAAAAATTATACTCACCTTGGTGGATGCAGCATCTGTCCCCAGCTGGCTTTAAGAACAAGAACTGCTCAAAGACTGCTAATCGCTCAGTTCTCAGTGTTCCATGAGCAGAGAGCTGGTGGCAGCCAGTCAGCAGCTCTCTGCTCTGCCCCTCCAGTGCTCACTGAAGTGCTGGGCTGTGGAAGGGGCGGGAACGTCTGGTTCAGGCTTTTAGCGGCTCGCTGAGCCAACTGCCGGTCGAGGTTTCTGGGCTGATCGTGACCATAAGGTCGTAATCTTTTCAGAGCCTGGATCCGCACCGACGTCAGCCGACAGCAGGCTCTAGTCGCTGACGCCTGAAAACAGGTAACAGGAGTGCAGAATGAAGTGCACTCCTGTGATCCCCAGGAGAAGTATAGCCAAAATAGCTTTGCCAATACCTCAACATTCGCCTCATCCTAGAAATGAGTGATAACCCAATAACGCAGAGTTGCTAGACATACAACAAAAGGCGTCCACTTCATTATTCTTTAACACAGCCAGTAACCTTTAAGTAGCTAACATGCAATGTTCTTCACACATGTTCTTCTAAACATTGCAGAAATCTAGCTAAAAAACTTGATTCTGTTTGCTGGTGTGCAAAGTCACATAAGCTGCATTAGCACAAGATTTCACAGAGTGGAGATGCTCATATGCACATCCTATATTGTCTTTCATGCTGCACGGAGTCAAAGTGTCTTTCCATACAATGACTAGTGCACCCTATCTAAGCAAGAAACTTGTGCTTGGTTAGGTACATCCAGGTAAGTTGCATTAAAAAAGCAGTTTTCAGGAAAAACAAGTCAGGCTGGACAGGTCATGTGTCAGGATGCGGTATAGTACCACTGACAGCCGGTTTGTGAACACCCATGTGATTCCATTCCAGTGCGGCAAAAAAATGGCGCACGCACCTTTTTCGTGCAGGTGCGGTGCGATTTGAGCCATTCAAAATAAATAGGCGTAAATAGCACTGCAAAGAATCACATGCGATTTGAAAAGGAATGCGGGGCGATTCCTGTCCGAATCACATGCGGGTCCCCACACCGCACCAGAGTTAACCTAGACTAAAAAAAAAAAAAAAAAAAAAAAAAAAAGAAGATGTAACCACCCAAGAGAATAACATAGTACTGTGCCATATTTTCTTTTTAATACCATAATTGTTTTCACAGTTGTTTAAGTCTTAAAGCCCTATTCACACTTGGCATTTTGGAATCAAACATGTGGCAGCAGTTTTGGGAAGACTTTTCTGTGCCAGCAAGACTGCCCCTGTGCACAAAGCCAGGCCCATAAAGACTAGGGTTGCGGGGGTTTGGTCTGTAGGAACTTGAGTAGTGTGCACAGAGCCCTGACCTCAGTCCTACTGATCATGGGATATACCTGAGCCAGGTCTTCTCCAACATCTGTACCCAACCTAACAAATGTTCTTTTGTCTGAATGGGCAACAATGCCCATAGACATGTTAAAAATCTTTTGAAAAGAGTGGGAGGTTGTTCACTGCAAAAGGAGGAAGGGCAGGGCTTTTTTTCAGAGGGAACTTGGTGGAATCCTTGGGAGAGGGGGCTGCTGACCACAATCACTTGTAAACACAGAAGTCCGGTTTCTGTGTTTACAAGTGACACAACTCTGTGTGTAACCCCCCTGAACTCTGCATGTAATGCAATCTTGGTATTTAATGCCCCTTTAGGACCCTCCTACTGTTCATGAAATTTGACTGACCACACCCACTATTTGATGTGATTTGGAGGGTGTGGGGGGGGGGAGGGGTTTTGGGGGGTCGTGGTTGAGTTCCAGCACCTATTGTTTGAGAAAAAAGTCCTGAGGAAGGGGCAAAAAACTCAATTTTATTAATTTCCATGGTTTTGGCATTGGATGTCCTAAAAGCTCATAAAGTTATGATGGCCATATAGTGTAACACAAAACAAAACAAAATCTACAAATACTTACTCTGTTGTTTTTCTCGCCAGCAATTATTCCTTACATTAGCCACATAATCCTCTTCAATATTCTTTTCTAACTTCTGCAGTGACATACCACTATAGTCAGACTGAAAATCCTTGCTTACGTAGTATGGGACTTGAAGATTTTCTGTTAGGCGCTTGATGGTTTGACCACTGAGGAGAGACAAAGAACCTTATCATCAATAAACCAACAATAGCATTAGCATTGCTCCAATGACACAGAGGCAAAGTAGTGGCAACCCCACAAATAAGGCAAATCTAATAATAAAATTGCATTCTTGCATGAAAATATTGCTTATTGCATGTACTCTCCACCATTATGATGGTTAGCTTTTGGTGCATAAATAGCTGACATTTAACAAAATCATTGCATTTGTAAGCCAGAATGATCTGGTTTACAGAATTCACAATCCATAGTCACAGCCTTGTGAATACTTCATAAATGTGAAAAGGAATTTCTAGGTCACAGCTTGGGAAATCATGAATTCACATGAGGCTGAGAAATCTATTAAGACCTGCACAAAGCTTTGACCTTTGCTAAAAGTGCACTTTTTTTTTTTTTTTAAACAATTTGCAGGTCACATGCTAGTCACTAATGAATATTGCATTTTTACGTCACCATAGAGCAAAGCATAAACCAGGGCATAGAGAAGTCGAAAACCAAACAAAAAAATGTTTTTCCCTGCATCAGTGTGCCAGCTGCGACACGCAATTTTCGTGCCCCAATCGAAAGTGCCTGATCCAACATGCTGGTTTTTGTTTAGAAAAGCAAAACAAAAATGATGGCACAATTGCATGCACCCCTTTTCTTTTTTCAAAGGACAGAACATTTGCTTTAGGACTGGTCTATGGCTGGCCTCAGTTTGCTTACAAGACTCCATAAGCTTTAGATAAGATATATGGAATATTTTTTTTTTCTAAATATAAAAGGTTTTAAAGCCAGTGATCACCTTTCCCCTCCTCCAATGAATCACCATTGCACCTGCCTGTTTTTTTGTTGCAATCATTTTTACTGGCTATAGAATCAATGATGCCCATGCAGTGCCTAGAACATCTGATCAAGGTAACAATCAGGACAAAAGGTCCATAAACAAAAACACATATGTAGTCATTTGAGGCCTATATGTAGAAGAAATGGTGAGCCTACAGAGGTCATCCAATACAGAGAATTCTCCAGACTAAGGCCAGCCATAGACTGAGCGAGTTTCTTTCCTGCAACTAGATTCCCCCATCAACACAAACAAGGTTGATAGGGGAATCCCTTCCTGCAGAGCCATTGTGTTCTCCCGGCAAGGAAAGCCAGTTGAACAACTTGGGTACATTCAGCCTGCCAATACAGGATTTGAATTTCAGGAGAGTCAAACAGGGTATGGCCGGCTTACGCGTGATGCAGGGAAAAAAAAAGAGAAAAATAGGAAGGGTAAAAAAGAGAGGAAAGGTGAGGATGGGGTGGAAGAAACAAGGGGGCAGAAATGAGCAACAGAGGGGAAAGAATGGGGGTAGGGAAAAAGACAAGGTGAGATGGGCACATAAAACGCCTCCAAAAATGGACTCAGTCTCAAAGGCAAAATAAAGAGCCAAACATAACTCAGGCTCGAGGAGTTAAAAAATGGGAAGGTGTAGGTAGACCATTGATCCCATATGCTAAAGAATTTAGCTTGCAAAATATTAAGGATATATTAGACAGTTTTTCATTGACTTGCATCATTTTCAGAACATTACTTAACCTCCTGTACTTGGACACTGAATTTCTTCCATGCTCTGGATATCGTATGTTTAACAACCAGGCACAAACCGGTTGCTAGATTCTGTTGAACTGTTGATAAGAAAAAGGTTCCAGGATTGTGTAATGGAGAAGGGCTATCCGAGGGTCCTGTGTGACTACTACATGAAACAAGGTTTGGAGGATAGCAAAAAATTCCAGACCAGAAGATAACCAAACTTCAAAGGTCAGATTTTGACCACCGAATGTGCAATACATCACCACAATGCTCACAGCCCCATAAACACCTGTTACTATGATTCAAGACAGCATGAGCTATTTGTGCAAGTATCCAATACCACCCAAAGAGAACCTTGAAAGCAGCTTCCATCAATCGCGCTAAAAGAACATTTTGCTATTCTGGACCCGATTTTTCAATTCTAGCAAATTATTATCCTGCTCCAGTGTAGTTGAGCATCATGGGAAATTTAGTTCCAAAACATCTGGGGTGCCAAGGTTCACCATCACTGGTTTAGGGGGATCCCAGATAGTACAGGAAAACATGCTTAGACTAATTTCGTATAAAGAAATTTTTAATTCCTTCTAAGGGTCAAGTAATATTCCAACCCAGGAGCCTTATAATGTATCTTTGACCATGTATGAAAGTGAGGTACGTGGGTAAAAAACTGTGGGTGGTCCACCAGCCAAAAGTTCTCAGGATGTTCCATGTCTGATGGAATAAGGGGTTGAGGATCAGCAATAAAGGAGAGCATCAGTTTACCTAAATATTGAAGGTAGTCCCAAATCCTAAGGCTGTGCAACACCAAGGGGCTTAGGGAGGATGGGTGATCCTTGTTAGGTAGCCAAAGTCAGTGATGGGGGTTGAACCACAGAAAATTTAAAAAAGGTCCAGAGAGGGAACATCTTTTTAAAGCTGCTTTATACTATAGCTCTATAAATTGGAACAACCAAACTGTACTGCGGTCTATGTGTGTAAAGAGTGTAGTGAGCGACCCAGAGTCTTTAAAAAGTTCAAATAAAGGAGAAAATGCATTTCTGAAGCAGACGCAGATAGGAGGGGACACCAATATGTATAATGCTCTTAGGAGGAGAGTCATTTTTTTACCGCATTTATGTGGCCTATCCTTGAGAGGGACTGGAATTTGCAAGACCGTAGTTGTGTAGTCAAGGATCTCAGGAATGGGTAATAATTCACAGAAAAAAAATAAAGTACAATGAGGTGAAAGTTTATTACACAGATAGTCCAATGCAAAAAAGACATCCAGAGGTAAGGGCAGTGGGACAGGATTTGGGAAACCATCTCGGGTAAAAATGTGATGTTCAGGGCTATGGATTTATTTTGATTGACTAAAGCTTGAAAGAGAAGCAAATAGGTCTAGGGTCTGAACATTTGTCCAAAGATGCGTTCAAGACCTCAGTGATGTCATGATTGTCCCTGATCACCATAGCAAAAGCTTAATGGCCAGGATAAAAAGGATAGGACATAAAAGGTGTAAAGGATAGGAGATAAGGCCTCAGCAGATTCTAAATGGTTGGGAGAGATACCCTGCATATCGAACTGTGGCGGAAGCAGAGGAGAGATATCCATAAAGTATGGAACAACCGAAACGTCATTGTCCTAAAAAGTAATGCAAATAGTCCCAGGAGAGGGAGTTGAGCACTTTATAAATAAACCAAGAGATAGGAAAAAGTCAGGGATTTTACATTGATGGAAAAAAGTAAAAAGATGAACAGCCTTTCGGATATTATAATTAATTAGTCTAGCCTCCAGGAGCCTGGTCTCTATGGATAAGAGAGGGGAGTTAATTTTTAATCCAGGATCCAAGTATTTTGCCAAGTTCACCTTTACAGGCCTTCAGTTAACCCTAGTAGAAATCGTACAAAAAATACCACTTTTGAAGTGATCGTATGATAATCTGATCGCTCATACACAGCTTTCAAGAGCCGATCAGGAGTTTGTTCAAAATTATTCGAAGGGATAAACACGAAAATTTCTCGTACGATACCAGATCGTACGATTTTCGTTTAATCAGTAGTTTGTCGGAAAGCATAATAAAAATTTTTACTCGGTCGTACGAGAATGTTCGTAACATTAGTAACCTCTTCATTTTCGATAGAGAGACTAGCATGCAAAAAAACCACCCAAAAAACAAATGACAATTCGTCTGATGATCTCATAGTGAGTGCCAGGCTTTAGAGAGGTGGAGGAAGTGTCAATGGACTAAAAATGCGGCGATTACTGCACTTGTATTCCATTGAGGAATACAAGACAGTCTTCTGCAGTGGCAGACAGGAGTTGTAGTTTATTAATACACAGATCTCTGAATAAATGAATGCAGGGTTCACACTGCCAAGCCAATTTTAAGGGTGACAGTGGCTGCGGGGGGAGGGTAATCCCATACAATATCACAGGGAGGGGGGCTCTTCACGTTACATGTTATGCCCTAAATACAGGTATAACATGTTGCTAATGGTGGAAAGAAATTGAACAGCATTGTTGGGGGATTAGAAGTAGTTTCTGAGCCCTTAAGCAACTGGCTTCAGACAGGCTGCTTCTAATAGCTATAAAGAGGAAGGAGAGGTACAGGCTCCTGTTGTGAGGGTGTTCAAAAAGTTAGCCAGCAGTGAGCAATATTTTTTTATACTAAAGCCTAAGCCTACACCAAAAAGGTTGGAAAATATCCAATTGCTTTGGCAATACAAAAAAGAGGAAGGTTTGCTATACAGCAGGGGTCTCCAAACACTCTAAAACAAAAGGGAAGTTTTCTGTCCTTCAGACTTTGGGGGGGCAGGACTGTGGATATTGGGAGTAGAAAAGGTCCCAACATTAGTGGGAAAAAATAATGCCCCATCGTTTGTTTCAGTGGGAGTAATTGTGCACCATCCTTGGTGTCATTGGGATAAATTGTGCCCCATGGTAGGTGTCATTGGGAGGAATTGTGGCCCATCGTTGGCATCATTGGGAAGAACTGTACACATTATTGGTATCCGTGGATGAAATAGTGCCCCAAGAGCGAGATAAAAGCAAGCAAAGGGCCGCAGTTTTGAGACCACTGCTTAAAGGGAAGAGAGGAAGTCAGCAAAAAGACAATTTTCTTTTTCTATAGTTCAGTTAGATGGGGTGAACCTTTACAGGAAAAATAAGGTGAACACCGTACAGCCTCCCCACCCAAGTCACCAATTGTTTGTGTCCACGTAGCTGGTAAAGTGATATGAAAATTTCTGTTTTCCAGGATGGACCAGAGCTATTGCGATCGCTGGGGTGGGCACTGACAGCTCAGCATTGCCTGAGGCAAGTACAACGGGGATCAGGAAAAGGGAGGGGGGGGGGGTTGGTAAGGATGTACGGCATTAGTTTACCTTTTCGTTTTTCTGTGAAGGTGACCACTTTAGACATAAATTTGTTGGCAAAAAAAGCTTAGACCAGTGTTTCTCAACTCCAGTCCTCAAGGCACCCCAACAGGTCATGTTTTCAGGCTTTCCATTATTTTGCACAGGTGATTAGATCAGTTTCACTGCCTTAGTAATTATCACAGCTGTTTTAGATGAGGGAAATCCTGAAAACACGACCTGTTGGGGCGCCTTGAGGACTGGAGTTGAGAAACACTGGTCTAGACCACTGTAAGGCCTTCTCAGCTCTTTCAGTAAGTAAAAGATCAAACTTCATGGCATAACTGTCTTGTGCTCATTTGTTGAAGGTTGTGGGTGGGGATTTCCGGGCTTCTTCTGCTCATGCTAAAAAAAATAATACATTGTACAATTCATGAATCCTCTGTTCGTGTTGAGCCTTTCTACATGAGGCCATTTCCATCAGATGTTCTTGAACAGTGGCCTTGTTGGCTTCACAGAGCATGACAAGGGAAGACACCGAGCCATTGCTGTCAGAGCAAAAGTTTTGAATGTTTGAGAAAGGCATTGTGTTTTCTTAAAGTGTATGTAAGCCCCAAAAAAATATTTTTAATTAAGACTTCTACCTGGTACAGGAGAGGATGTCATGTCATCTATGCACAGTCTTGCTACGAAGAGTTAATGCAGCTCTGAGCAATCCTCTTATCTTTTTTCAGTAAGAAAAAAAAAAAAAACACACAGATAAGCCAGTTTTTTTCTCTGTGCTGTGAGTGAAAGCTAATTTACTTTTCTCATGCAGGAGCAGAACCAGCTTCACCCCCCCCCCCCCCCTCACAGCATCTCACAGCTATCCCGAAATCTCCACTACAGCCTGTGTTCTAAGAGTGTGGCACATGCGCAGGAGCTGCTCGTTCTAAGGCACTAGAGAGTGCGGTTTGATTATTTATTTAATTACTTTTCACACATTTAAGGGTTGTTTGCCTTATAATGAGCATCTTCTAATATAAATAATAGCCATTTGTGCGGGTAAGGGAAGTCCTTCTACATGCACAGGAGTCGCAGGGGGCCGTGAGCGTGCTCTGCTTCTGCCCAGAACATGGTCTGTGTCCCCTGTGCACGCACTTATAACAAGCGCAAGGTTTGTCCTCCCGATGCTGGCTGGCCAAGGGGAGTGTAGAGGTGGGCGATGAGTCTAGTGAAGTCACAACTCCGCCCACCGAGCACTGGAGCATAGACTCGCCCATCAAATCCGGAGATCTGCGGGGCTCTGTGTGAAGAAGGGGGTGACTTAACAGGTAGGGATATGTGCAGACGTTTAGAATCATGAATGGTGGGTTTACATCCACTTTGAGGAACTCCATTTAACCTAAAATAAAAGTTGATGTGTCAGGAGAAGACACAACACAACAGGCTAGGGCTTTGATCTGTCTGGGGTGGGGGTAGTACAGATTTCTATCCTGGGCAACCAAGGGCAATTGTTATATTGGCATGAAAACATGTTCAATTCTGCAAAAACTATGTTGGGGATTATAGTAAAAAGTAAAGTCCTTGGTCCAAAGATGCAACTCATAACATCCACAAAGCTAAATGTCTGAAGGTTTGAATGCATTAGAGAATCTTGGGAGGTATCATAAATGTAGTCTGAGGTGTATTGAAGATCAGGGGCCAGAATTAAAGCTATATTAGAGTCCCCTAATAAGACCAATGTGCCTTTTTTGTGTTGAGAAAAAAAACCTTAAATCAGGAACAGGTTGGGAGCGTAGCAAGAGATCACTTCCGGTTCATATAACTTGCCCTGCAAAAGTATATGTCTATGGGGTCCACCAGCTCCAAGGAAAAGAAAAGCCATTAGGACTTCAATAACCTTTCCCCCAGTAGAAGCTTTGCAGAATGAAACCTGGCCTCCTGTGAACAAACAATATCTACCTCATGAGAATTAAAGTATGGGAAGACTTTGGGTCTATGTATGGCTGATTTAAACCCCTGGATATTTTGAGAACAAATCACTGAAGTGCTGTGAGGTGATGGTGGATCATAGCAAGAGATACCATGTGTGGCATTCAGCACCTTTTCAATTTTAAATTGTTGCATATGTGGCAAATTTATACATGTTAAATCAACCCTTACAGTGACAGAGCAGACAGACACAATTAAGTTACAAAGTTAGCCACAAAATCAATGCAGGATACAATGTTAAGTATGCAATGTGTGTGTTCATTTAAATTACTGAAGCTGTTCACTTACGATCTGGGGTATAAACTGTATGGAGGATTGGAGACCATTAATTGGCTAAGCAAAGACACTAGTATCAATACAATTATAGGCATTAGTTGAATAAGCATGGAGAAGCCACCCTGTGGAAGAAGAAGAAAAAAAAAATGAATTAGTGTTATTATCGGACAACATGAAAAGGCCGTTAAACAAAGTAACGAAAAACATTTTTTTTTCTTTTTTTAGATTTAAATTAAAAAAAACCTGCAATTTTATTATTAGGCATGTTACATCTGCAATTTGTTCCCCAATGTCAAAACCCAATATTGTCAGTCACCGCTCTCTGCTCTGACCCCTCATGCTCACTGGAGCGCTGGTCTGTAGAGGGGGCAGGAGCGGCCGGCTCAGGCTCTCAGCGGCTCGCTGAAAGACTGATCTAGGTGCCGGTCCAGGCACGTGGGCAGATGCAGAATTTATTGTCACGATCTTGCCCGAGCCTGGACTGGCTCTGTGATGTCAGCCGACAGAGGGCTTCAGCCTCCTGTATGCTGAAAATGGGTCACAGGAGTGCAGATAAACTAAAACATAAAATAGAAGCTCAAAAAGGATCCAGGGTCCTCAGTTCCCATATTCATGGTAACCCAAAGAAAGGGGAAGAGCTCGCCATAGTTAAAAACAGACTGATATTTTTTATAAAAACAGTATTACTTACATGGAAGTAAGGTGTAACAAGCATGGATAGTAAGCCGGCCGGCTACGATACGAACGCTCGTTCCTCCGGAACGTTGAACAGCGCAGTGACGTCAACACCTTAACCTATGGCGAGCTTTTCCCTTTCTTTGGGTTACCATGAATATGGGAACTGAGGACCCTGGATCCTTTTGAGCTCCTATTTTATGTCCATCAGCTTGCAAGAGGCGTTTGGAGGTAGTTTCTGGTTGGAGTCTCTGTTTGCCATCCCTGGAGACAAAGGCCCTGGCTGGGTATTAGCCGCAAGCAATTCAGCTTGTGGTAGCTGGTAAGCATGCATTTCATGTGGTGGAGGCTACACTTTGCACGTTGGTGTGAACTTGTCATCTGCACGAGGACGACTCCAAACACTTGGTGCTTGCCTTTGTCTATGAGCATCAATATCGGAATTTTTGCTCATGTTGCCGATTTCTTGGGACTCAATAACCCATGGTGTTGGCTCACATATGGTCACTTATTTATTCATGTTATAATTTGTCACGTATTAGAATTGTTCACAGAGCACAGCTCTCATATTTTATTGGTATTTTTTGTGTAGATCTCACTTAGAGCTGCTGCAGATTTTAAGGTTTATATGACACAGCGCAGTTATTTTTATACACTTTATTTGATGAATATAATAACTTCCTTGTCATTGTGTGCACACCTGAGCGGGAGACATGCAGATTGTTCTGATGTCAAATGGAGTGGTTTTTTTAAATAGTGGGGAATAAATCACATGGGCAATCTGGCTGGAATCTGCATGCCGGCACGAAGTCCCAACAGAAGTGCACTTCGTAGGGTGAAAACACAGTTATTTTGTAGACTACAATAAGGGTCTGTTGTCTACCTACAGCAGGAAGTCGTCCCTTACTGGCAGGATGAACAGCTTCAAACTGAAGAGAAAGCCTGCATTAAAAGTGCCCCGTAAGTCCCTCAAAATATGCGAGTGAAGGTACAATAGTATTCAAGGCCAGGTCACACCAGAAGGCAGTATGGGAAAGGCGAATCATGTTGAAATGTGCGGCCCTTGCTATCTGCATGCAGGTGCCGATGTACTGGTACCAAAAATGCATGGAACCTTAGGTACGGCACGGTTTAGGAGATATCCCTGTATTTGCATGTGCCGACGTCATCGGCACACGCGGACTTAAGCAAACTGAAGCAATGGCACGTACGTGCCGTTTCTTCAGTTAGACTGTGCCGTTAGCGGCAGCTCTCGCGCACATGCGCGGGAGTAATGTCATCGCGGCTCCGGACAATCACAGCGCTGGAGCCGCGATACCCGAAAGTAACCCCCAGGAGAGATATCGGCCGCCGGAGCGGTGAACGAGGACCGCTGCGGGGGCTTCGATCCCAGTTAAGTATTTCATTATGAGCTAGTATGCTATGCATACTAGCTCATTATGCCTTTGTCTTGCAGGTTTTTTTTTTTTTTTTTTTTAGGGTTTACAACCACTTTAATGACAATGTTTGCATTCCCGTGCGTTTTCAGTGTGAACGGCACTAAGGAATATTTAAGGTTTGTATTAAAAAAACATCTTTAAAAAAAAATTATCCGAGAGTTCAATAATTAGTCATACTTACATCCCCTCTTTCATCTTCCCGGTCATGACCACTATGATGCTGGTGTTGACTATATGTTGTGCGTCCATTGGAATATGTACGAACATTTGCTGATCAGGAAAAGAAAACAAAAAACTATAAGCTGCAAAGCTGTATCTCTAGAAAAAGGCAATAAACATACCTAGGGCTTGTTAGCTGCGATTGTCAACCTAATACAATTGAGGTAGTAGCCACTGTATGTACTATAAATGTAGCTAAAATTAAACCGTAGTATTCAAAGTCATTCCAATGTTGCCACTAACCTGTAGTGAAAAGGTGAATTTATTATGTTGGCTCAGCTAACAAAAACACTACCTCCATTGTAATTCAATGACAAGCACACTTTAAAATCAGTTTTACATTTAAATCTTACAATGTCACTACCGCAAAAACAAAAGAAAAAACATTGATAAGAGCCATTTATGATTTTTTTTTTTAATTTTTTTAACTAGTGTGTACAGGTTGTGATGACCATGAAAAAACTCCCTCACACTTTCAACCTGCAGAAATACATGTGCTCAAAGTAGTTTGTAGCACGAAATCACAGCATTTTAAATAGTTTTACCTGAAGGGAAGCCTCCTCCAAAGAACATGTTAAACAGATCTTCAGGAGTTATATCTGCCTCGAATCCTCGGTGATAATCAAAACCACCATTTCTGTGGTTGGTATGCATACGTTCCTCGCATCCAGACAGGTCATATTGCTTACGTTTCTCTGGATTACTTAATACCGCATATGCATTTCCAATTTCTGGAACAGAGAACCAAGAAATGGTTTTATTGATACTTTTATACTTTTTACTTACTTTTTATACAGTACTTTTTATACTCTACAATGAGACCTTGATACAAACATCTGTATTTTCAGATACAAAAAAAAAAAAGAAAAAAAAAAGAAAAGAGGGATCAACTTAGAATTATTCATTATAGATTTTGAGGAGAGAACTGGATGCAGGCTGAGAGCAAAATGTATACTTAAGACTTCTTAGACTGTAAGCTCTTCTGAGCAGGGCCCTCTTAATCCTCTTGAATTTTATTGTGCTGTAATGCCATTGCCTCCCTTTTATATTGTGAAGCAATGCGTAAACTTTTGGCGCTATATAAATCCTGTATAAATAATAAAAATAATTGTGTTCCAAACCAAACCTATTTTATTCAGTGAGGAAAGAAGAGAGTGCAACAGGTTTGCAAGTACAGATTTACAAGCTATATGGACAGTAACATTTAAACCAAAGCCCAATTACCAGGTTTGATTCTCACGGATAGCTAAGCATGTGAGAAATATAAAGAATTAGTTGATGGTGCTGTTATAACTTACTGATCTGAAGGATGCTGTGTTGATTTCTACCAACTTAACACACAGCGTAGCGCAAGCTTCCTACATGGAGGAATAAAAACCAAGCATGCGGGTTTTATTCAGGAAAGAAATTTGCACGATACCCCCAACAACACTGACAGGGGAATCCCTCTCGCTGAGATATTGTATTGACTCAGGAGGGGGTCGTGGAAAGTCGTGATTATTGTTGGCAGCTATAGCAGCGCAATAATTGCTGGTGAATCAGGCAGGCTGGTTGTACCCAAGTTGATCAATCGATCAACTTGGTACATTCAGCCTGCCCATATATGGTTCAAATCCAGCCTAAAGCCGGCTATAGACTATTCGAATCTCGGCCGGTTCAGCAGGAACCGGCTGAGATTTGAATAGTCTATGGCCGGCTTTAGGCTGGAATTCTACTTTAATGACGTCAGGGTTGGAGAAAACCCTAATCCAAACTAAATGAATTTACACTTATGCACAAAACACCTTTTAAATTTAACAGTTTTGGTTTGTGGCACGGAAGCCTATCATATGTATTCACGAAGTTTGTACACAAGATCAATTGATCAGGTTTTTATATAGACTATCCTTATTCAGAAGAAGAGGCAGCAAACCATACGTTTTTGAGTGTTACTTCTGGAAGGCATGCCATTTGGAAAGAAACCTACATTTTCAGCTAAATCAGTTTTGGTCTAAATGGCATTTTTTTTCCAGAAATGTTTTATTAAAAAGATTGCACGTAGTACAGTATAGAAGATAACCACACAAACATGGGGCTAAAGTACAGATCCAGAGAAGCAAACTCAATCCTAGGTATCCTGCTAAACAAGGAAGGAAGGAAGGAAGGAAGGAAGGAAGGAAGGAAGGAAGGAAGGAAGGAAGGAAGGAAGGAACGAACGAACGAACGAAGGAAATTGGGTTAAAGAAATGTCAAGAAATTGTCCATCTTCTCCCGTACCCCCCCCCCCCCCCCAAAAAAAAATAAATAAATGAAATAAATAAAAAAAAAAAAAAAAACGGGAGAAGACGGACAACAGCTTAATCCAATTTCTTGACATTTTTTTAACCCAGGGATTTGAGGGATAAATGCTCATCACACCCCAATCAGGCAGCTCAGTGGAGTTCCTCACACCAAACACTCATACAGAGAATTACAGGTAAGCCCAGTATGCAGCAAATGTCTTAAAGCCCACCTAGAAATAACATGTGGTGGTGAACCTAGACATCCTGGGCCATGTGGATCAGTTTTTCCATCTCCTCCATGTTATTGATCCTGCGGAACCACTACCGTATCGTGGCGGTGTCAATAGAACGCCAGCTACAGGGTATACATGGTTTAACCCCATTGATCATGCACATCGCCAAGGATTTATTGTACTCTCCTACAGTGAGAAAAATTGGATTTTTGACTTACCATAAAATACATTTCTCTGAGTTCATTGACACAGTGCTCCATTATTCAGAACCATAGGGTTAGATCGCCTCCTACAGGAGTAGGACACTAAGCAGAAAAAAAGACTTTTTTTTTTTTTTCTGCCTAGGCAAAACCAAAAGACTTGACTGCGGGCAGTCCTAGATAGTATACACCTCCCCTCTCTGCTATAGGCCTTCAGTTTAGTAACAAGCAGTGTCAGAAATCTCAAAACTCCTTAGAGGGGTGGGTGCTGTGTCTGTCAGTGAACTCAGTGAAATGGATTTTACGGCAAGTCAAAAAATCCCATTTTCTCTTCCATTCATTGACAGACACAGCGTTCGATTATTCAGAACCATAGGGACATCCCAAAGCAGTGCCAAACATGAGGGGTGGGACAACAAAAAATACCAAGGCTAACACAAGAGCCAACCAGGTAATAGGAGCTCAAACACAGAACAACTGGAGCCCAACCTGAAGAATACACCCTCAAGAGGGATTAGACCCTCTAAACAGCAGCCCGCAAAACCTTGCAGCCAAATAAAGCATCCTCAGATGCCAGCACATCCACTTCATAGAATTTTGTGAAAGTGTACACCGGAGGACCAAGGAGCCGCATTGTAAATTAGCGCAGCTGACGCTGGAGGACAGAAGGCCCAAGTAGAATGCACCGTAACAGGGAAAGGAGGAACCCAACCCCTGATACAATAGGCCAGAGTCGTCCGTCTGATCCATCTAGAAAAAGGTCGCAGAAGAAGCAGACAGCCCCTTTTTTGGCCCTGTCCGTGATCAAACAGTCAGACCTTCGAAAAGACTCGTTGGCTGCCAAATGCACCTGAATTGCCTGAACACAGAGTGTATATAAGGTAAATCCCTTAGGAAATTGTGATCTGGGACACAGGGAAGGCAACACAATGTCCTTAGTCAAAATAGAAATCAGTGGAGGGAACCACCGACAAGGGCGAAGAACCACCTCATCTTTGTGGATCACCAGGTAAGGTGTATGACAAGAGAATGCCTACAGTTCCTACACTCTGCGAGCAGAGGTGATTGCCACCCAAAAAGGCCACGTTCTGGGACAAAGTAAGCAGAGGAACCTCCCGAATATTTTCAAGAGGGAGGCTTCTGTACAACCGAAAGCACCAAGAGCAGATCCGCACCGGTGGAGGCCCTTGATTAAAAAGTACGCAGGTTTCCTGGCTCAGCCGAATCAGATTGCCCAGAGACCACAAGCAATTTTCCCATTATGCCAGGATCTCCCTTGAAGGGAGCGTGTATGGAACCACCTCGAAGGTAGATACCATCAGGCCCAACACCCGCATGCAGTGCCACAGGGAGGCCACCTGCTAGACAACAGTAGATTAAGCGCAGCATGCAACTTCTGGAGTTTGTCCAGAAGAAGAAACACTCTGGCGAGAGTTGAAGCCAGAGTCAGGCCCAGATAATACAATTTTCTGGAAGTAGCCAGAGCAGACTTCAGGTAGTATAGAAGCAAACTGAAATCTGCGGTCTGTATAGCGAGCTACGACGCCCCTCAGGATAGCTGAGGACTCCGCTTGCAGAAGAAGGTTGCCCAGGCAACCCAGGACCGCAATCCCCCTGCTGATGTAACCATGCCAGAATCGGGGGGCCAAAACCTTTTGTGAATAGCTGAGGAGTGGAGGCGAGGCCAAAAGGACAACGCCGCGAGCCGATAATGCTCTTCACCCACAGTAAAACAGAGGAAATGTTGGTGTCGGACACATATTGAAATATGTAAATAAGCATCCGTGATGTTGAAAGAAGCCAGAAAGTCCCCATGATGAAGGCACGCCATTCTGACCTTTGTTACCAACACAAAGCAGTTCAGGGCCTTGAGGTCCAGAAATGAACGATGAATGTACTAAGCCCTCCTTTTCGGACTGTGAAAAGGTTTGAATTAAAAAAACCCTGAAACTGTTCCGGCACTGGAACAAGCACACCCTGAAGCAACAGGGCTTGCACAGCCCCAAGGTTTCCGGCGTGGCCGCACGGACTAGTATTTTTGGCCGACCACCGCGAGAGCACAGGCCCGCGCGGGGGGGACCGGACCAAGCAGAGCCGAGGAATAGAGGGCGGATGCCCACAACGGAAAGCGGCGCCCTCCGCCGCCTGCTCTAGGGCCGCCCCACACGTTGCCCGGTCGGTAGGCCACAAAGCCGCGGCCAAATTTAGTGGAGGGCCGCAGGGGGCAGGGATCCACGGATGTCTGGTCACCCGCTCCCTAGGCCCCCCCTCCCCCATAGTGACAACCCTGGAGGGGTGGTGGACAGAGTGTCCGAAGCACCCAGGCCAGAAGCCTGGGCCTCACCTGGGAAAGGGGGGGTGTGGAGGAGAAACCCATGGGGACCGACCATCCAAGGGAGTGCCCGCGCCCCACACCACTCCAGGGAAGGAGAGGTGAAGGCCCCTTACCGATCCAGCGAAGCGTGCGTGTAATGCCCCCAGACAGATCCTCCTCACCACCGAAGTAGGGGGCTGTTGGCCAGGAGGATCGCTGCGACACAGGCCAAGACAGGGTCGTAGGCGACCTTGCGAGACAGTTAACTCGCAGGGCCAGCCCCATCTAGTGGGGCTATGTCGTGGGTGACCTAGCGCGTAGCTGCGGTCTGCATTGTAGATCTCACAGGAAATAATCCAAGAAAAAAAAAAAGTAGTTTAAAAAAGCAAAAAAATTGCCAGGACCAGAGATCCCGGCAGGGAACTAGGTCCTTACTCCTGACTAGGCAGAAAAAAAAAAAACTGAAGGCCTATAGCAAAGAGGGGGGCTGGGGTATACCACCTAGGACTGCCCATAGGCGCAGCCAAGTCTTTTTTCTGCCTAGTGTCCTACTCCTGTAGGGGGCGATATAACCCTATTGATCTGAATAATGGAATGCTGTGTACCTGTCAATGAACGAAAGAGAAAAAAATTAATTTGATCTCCTGCTGTTTTGTATGTTTGCCCACTGACAAAAAAATGATCAGTCTAATTTTAATGGTAGGTTTATTTTAACAGTGAGAGACTATATAACAAAAATATCCAGAAAAACGCATTTGAAAAAAGTTATATCGATTTTCATTTTAATGAGTGAAATAAGTATTTGACCCTTTCGCAAAACATGAGTTCGTACTTGGTGACAAAACTCTTGTTGGCAATCACAGAGGTCAGGTGTTTCTTGTAGTTGGCCACCAGGTTTGCACACATCTCAGGAAGGATTTTGCCCCACTCCTCTTTGTAGATCCTCTCCAAGTCATTAAGGTTTCGCAGCCGCCGTTTGACAACTCAAACCTTCAGCTCCCCTCCTATTTTCTATGGGATTAAGGTCTGGAGACTGGCTAGGCCACTCCAGGACCTTAATGTGCTTCTTCTTGAGCCATTTATTCGTTGCCTTGGCCGTGTGTTTTGGGTCATTGTCATGCTGCAAATCAATGACCCATTTTCAATGCCCTGGCTGAGGAAAGGAGGTTCTCACCCAAGATTTGACGGTATATGACTCCATCTATCGTCCCTTTGATGTGGTGAAGTTGTCCTATCCCATTAGCAGAAAAACACCCCCAAAGCATAACGTTTCCACCTCCATGTTTGACAGTGGGAATGGTGTTCTTGGGGTCATAGGCAACATTCCTCCATCTCCAAACATGGCGAGTTGAGTTGATGCCAAATAGCTCAATTTTGGTGTCATCTGAACACAAAGCTTTCACTCAGTTCTCAATTATTCAGATGTTCAATAGCAAATTTCAGATGGGCCTTAACATGTGCTTTCTTAAACAGGGGGATCTTGCGGGTGCTGCAGGATTTCAGTCCTTCATGGTGTAGTGTGTTACCAATTGTTTTCTTGGTGACCATTGTGCCAGCTGCCTTGAGATCATTGACAAGATTCTCCTGTGTAGTTCTGGGCCAATTCCTCACCATTCTCATGATTATTGAAACTCCATGAGGTGAGATCTTGCATGGAGCCCCAGACCGAGGAGGATTGACAGTGATTTTGTTTCTTCCATTTGCAAATAATCGCACCAACTGTTGTCACCCTCTCACCAAGCTGCTTGGCGATGGTCTTGTAGCCCATTCCAGCCTTGTGTAGGTCTACAATCTTTTCCCCGACATCCTTAGACAGCTCTTTGGTCTTGGCCATGGTGGAGAGTTGGGTATCTGATTGTTACCTGTATAAAAGACACCTGTCCACAGGAGCAAACTGAGATTAGGAGCACTCCCTTTAAGAGAGGGCTCCTAATCTCAGCTCGTTACCTGTATAGAAGACACCTTGGAGCCAGAAATCTTGCTGATTGATAGGGGATCAAATACTAATTACACTCATTAAAATACAAATCAATAACTTTTTTGAATATTTTTGTCATTCTGTCTCTCACTGTTAAAATAAACCTACCATTAAAATTATAGACTGATCATTTCTTTGTCAGTGGGCAAACGTACAAAATCAGCAGGGGAACAAATACTTTTTTCCCCCTCACTGAAGAAAGCGTGGAGTGGTAGAGAAAATATTGAGCTGGCGTGAAGTCCAGCACGTAGGTCGTAACTTTAGCAATTATAGTGTGTACTTGTGTCCAAAAGGGCTTAAGTCTGGGGCACTTCCACCATACGTGGAGCATGGTTCCAACTTCCTCTCCACATCGCCAACAAACTGGAATCTGAAGGGTAAGACTTGTGTAGCAAGGAGGGTGTACGATATCACTGAAAGAAGACCTTGTAGCCATTCTCCTGTGTGGCAACTATCAGCAAGCTCCTAAATGGCAAAACATACATACATACACACACACACACACACTATTCTCAAATGTAGACTACAGTGAGAATGTAACTAAGCCTACTATTTAATATGTCATAAGCATACAACATGAGAGCAGCTTTCCCATATACCGTATATACTGTACTAGAGTATAAGCCGAGTTTTTCAGCACATTTTTTTGTGCTGAAAGTGCCCCCTCTCGGCTTATACTCGAGTCAAGCACTTTTCTGCAGCAGAAAATGACATTTTGCGAACCGACTTTGGGCCCCCGTATCTCGGGGTTCCTAGCATCAAGTGGCCCCGAGATACTGGGCCCCAAAGTCGGTTCGGAAAATGTCATTCTCTTCTGCAGAAAAGTGCTTGACATTTTCCGAACCGACTTTGGGGCCCAGTATCTCGGGGCCACTTGGTGCTAGGAACCCCAAATCTGGTGTGCAAACCCAGTGGCACTAGTACTACAACATATCTAAAGCTGGGGTTTCGTAGCACCAAGTGGCCCCGAGATACGGGGCCCCAAAGTCAGTTCGAAAAATGTCATTCTCTGCTGCAGAAAAGTGCTTGACATTTTTTGGGGCCCCGTAACTCGGGGCCACTTGGCTCTAGGAACCACAGCTTTGGATATGTTGTAGTGCGATTTCCATTGGGTTTGCACCCCAAATTTGAGGTTCCTAGTATCAAGTGGCCCCGAGATACGGGGCCCCAAAGTCGGTCAACTGTATCCATCTGCAGCAATGTAATTTCAGGACCCTTTGGGTCCAGAGACCCCAAATTTTGGCTGCAGCTAGGGGCATCTAGGAACCTTTACCTACTGAGTTTAAAGTTCGGGGGACTTATGGCTGCAAATTGGCACAGTGAGGCATGCAAATGGGCACAGTGAGGCTGCAAATGGGCATTGTTGACCCTCTTTTCCACTTACAGTAGCTGCGCATTTCTCACCCTAGGCTTATACTCGAGTCAATAAGTTTTCCCAGTTTTTTGTAGAAAAATAAGGTGCCTCGGCTTATATTCGGGTCGACTTATACTCGAGTATATACGGTACCAGTGTTTATCAGAAATGTTAAAATGACGTAAGATGGGACTTTATATTATGCAGTAAAAGTGGCATTGAAAACCAAATGAAAAAAAAATAAAAATCGGGCTGTATACGACCTGTGAAAAATTCCACTTCAAGTCCTTGAAATGTCATTCCCCCACAGCAGCATAAAAAGTTATTTTAAGATTGTGCTGTGAGGGAGAATTTGATGCTTTTACAGAAGTTCTGCATTGCAAGCCTCTCGGGAAGGTGGTGCTGTGACATAGCATGCTTCTACACATGATGTACAAACAGGCTAACAAAAAACACATACACTTACTTTTAAAAGCATCTGTAGCCCCAGGTGCATGGTTTTTATCTGGATGAAATTTTAGTGCAAGTTTCCGGTAGGCTTTCTTTAGGTCTTCTTCTCCAGCATCATTACTCACACCCAGAACTTCGTAATATGTTTTACAGCTCTTTATCCTGAAAAATGACACACACACTTAGTATGGTAGAAACGTACTATTGGTAAATCATTGACCAGTGGGCCAAAGTTTGTCTATGCACTCACTGACACTAGTTCTGAGGCTTCAAATCAGCTACAAGAAATTCACAACATAAGAGTTTGGAAAATTGTATGCATTTCCTGAATATACACATTTGTACCTTGATGCATACCTAAAAAGTTTTACATTTTTTTTAATGCCATCTGTGTCCCCCGTTGGAGAGATTAACCCTCAGTAACTGGCCTGACCACCTACGTCACCAGGAATGAAAATGAGGGCTCCATTCACACTAGCGAGACTCCAAAGTCGCAGGATTTACAGTGCAACTTTGATCCGACTTTACACTCTCTGGATCAAAGTCGCATCAAAGTAGTGCAGGCACCTTTTCAAAGTCGCACCGATTTGAATGGTTGTCATTGAAAAGAATGGGCTGTGACTTTGATGTCCAAAGCTGCATGACAAGGGGCACAAGTGTGAATGGAACCTAAAGCCAAAATGTAACAGGGATAGAGTACACATTTTCAAATCTGGACACTTGCTCCTGTGGCAACCGTCTCCAAGAGGATCTCTCTCATTGGAAATATGCAATTTCACTTTCTGTTGAGTCTATAGGGCAGGAAGTCCCCCAAATATGACAGAGATGGCAAAAGAAGACCAACAGCTGTTGTAACCCACTTCTACTCTGTACACAATAAAAAAAATAAAAAAAATTGCTTTAGCCTTTTAAAAAAGTATTCCCTGTAGTCCCTAATAAAATCGTGAGATCCCTACCTTTAAAAAACTTGCCAACACAATATGTATGAGCATTAATACACAGGCACCTCAAAGACCACATTAATAAAATATAGTATAATACACACACACACACACACACACACACATTCACACACACATAGACACTCTTGTGCTCATAAGTTTACATACCCTGGCAGAATTTATGATTTCTTGGCCATTTTTCAGAGAATATAAATGATAAACGTACAAACTTTTTTTTCACTCATGGTTAGTGTTTGGCTGAAGCCATTTATTATTAACTGTATTTACTCTTTTTTTAATCATAATGACAACAAACTACTCAAATGACCCTGATCAAAACTATACATACCCTGGTGATTTTGGCCTGATAACATGCACACAAGTTGACACAAAGGGGTTTAAATGGCTATTAAAAAAGGTAACCATCCTCACCTGTGATCTGTTTGGTGTGTGTGTGTGTGTGTGTGTGTGTGTGTCCTGACAGACCCTTGCATCTTTTATCCAGTGCTGCACTGACGTTTCTGGATTCTGGGTCATGGGAAATTGTCAAAGGTAGTTGAACTTTTCCACTTCTTGACTCGAATCAAGAAGTGGAAAATGAGGGGTTCTGTTGAAACCAAACCACGGTCAGGTAGACCAACTAAAATTTCAGCCACAACTGCCAGGAAAATTGTTCGGGATGCAAAGAAAATCCCACAAATAACTTCAGGTGAAATGCAGGACTCTCGGAAAACATGTGGTGTGGCTGTTTCAAGATGCACAATATGGAGGCACTTGAAGAAAGATGGGCTGCATGGTCGAGTCACCAGAAGAAAGCCATTACTACGCAAATGCCACAAAGTATCCCACTTATAATATGCCAAACAGCACAGAGACAAGCCTCAAATCTTCTGGCACAAAGTCATTTGCAGTGATGAGACCAAAATTGAGCTTTTTGGCCACAACCATAAAACGCTTCATTTGGAGAGGAGGCAACAAGGCCTATGATGAAAGGTACACCATTCCTACTGTGAAACACGGAGGTGGATCGCTGATGTTTTGGGGATGTGTGAGCTACAAAAGCACAGGAAATTTGGTCAAAATTAATGGCAAGATGAATGCAGTATGTTATCAAAAAATACTGGAGGAACATTTGCCCTCATCAGCCAGGAAGCTGCGCATGGGATGTACTTGGACATTCCAACAAGACAATGATCCAAAAAACAAGGCCAAGTCGACCTGTCATTGGCTACAGCAGAATAAAGTGAAGGTTCTGGAATGGTCATCTCAGTCTCCTGACCGCAATATCATTGAGCCACTCTGGGGAGATCTCAAACGTGCAGTTCGTGCAAGACAGCCCAAGAATTTACAGGAACTGGAGGCTTTTTGCCAAGAGAAATGGGCAGCTTTACCGTCTGAGAAGATAAAGAGCCTTATCCACAAATACCACAAAAGACTTCAAGCTGTCATTGATGTTAAAGGGGTCAATACACGGTATTAAGAACTGGGGTATGTATACTTTTGATCAGGGTCATTTGGGTAGTTTCTGTTGCCATTATGATTTAAAAAAAAAGTAATCACAGTTGATTGATAATAAATGGCTTCAACCAAACACTAACCATGAGTGAAAAAATAGTTTGTGTTTTATCATTCATATTCTCTGCAAATGGCCAAGAAATCAAATTCTGACAGGGTATGTAAACTTATGAGCACAAAAAATATAATATAATATATAATCACTTGAGGTAAAATGTCACTGCTGCAGGTTACTGCACTCTGGACTTCACTACTCATTCTGCCACACTTCCCGGCCGGCCTATAGCAAAATGACAGCCAGGAAGTGGTTCAGTTATTCTGACTGGGCGTCATATGATGTCCAGCAGCATAAACCGGGGGCGCGCAGCGATCGGTGGTGTGGTATGTCACTCTGACACACCGCATCTCTGATCGTGGTAAAGAGCCTCTAATGGACGTTATCAGCTGTGACCAATAAACCAGGAAGTGCCGGTAATCGGCACATTGATTATCAGCGCAGCCCCCATCAGGAGGTGCCCACAATGCCAATCAGTGCCCATCAACTGCCAGTCAGTGCCCACCCAAATTGCCAGTGCCCAAAGTGCCAATCAGTGCCCATCAGTAATGCATTGTCAGTGCCACTTTACAGATGCCCATCAGTAATACCCGTCAGTGCCGCCTATCAGTCCCCATAAATACTACATATTAGTGCCTCCTCATCAGTGCCCATCAGTCAAGCAGAAAACAACATTTTATTTAAAAAAAAAAAAAAAAAAAAAAAAAAAAAAAAAAAATTCAAAAAATTTCAGGTCTTTATTTTTTTTAGCAAACAAAAAACCCAGTGGTGATCAAATACCACCAAAAAAAGCTCTATTTTTGGGAAGAAAATGATAAAAATTTAGTTTGGGTACAGCATTGGATAACCGCACAATTGTCATTCAAAGTGTGACAGCGCCGAAAGCTGAAACCACTTCAGCCCCTGAAGGATTAACCCCCCTGAATAACCAGGGCATTTTTTGTGATACGGCACCGAATTACTTTAACTGACAATTGTGCAGACATGCGATGCTGTACCCAAATAAAATTGATGTCCTTTTTTCCCACAAATAGAGCTTTCTTTTGGTAGTATTTGATCACCTTGTTGTTTTTTTTTTGCACTAGAAACAAAAAGACTGACAATGGCGATGATCAGCGATTTTTAGCGGGACTGTGATAGATCAGACACCTAATTGACACTTTTTTGGGAACCAGTGACATTACTACAGTAATCAGTGCTAAAAATATGCACCGTTACTGTACCAACACTGGCAGGGAAGGGGTTACACCAGGGCCAAAGGGTTAATTAAAGGAGAAGTCCAGCCTGAGCTCATTTGGCTGGGCTTCTCCTGTGACCAGTTTTCAGCAGAGAGCCGTCTAAAGTCCGTTTTCTGCTGATGTCACCAGGATCAGTCCAGGCAGCGCGTAATCCCGACTTTGGGAGTCTGGATCCGCCAGGTGCCTGGACTGATAGCAGTCCTATCTTTTAAAATACTATAAAAGCATGGAGGTATCCCCATAGTCTATACAACCCCAAATATAGCAGTCTCAGTAAGACGGCCACTCCCCTCCCCCCACAGCTCAGCGCTCCAATGAGAGTGGAGGAGCATAGCAGGAGAGATGCTGACTGACAGGCAGAAGCTCTCCGCTCGGGGAGTTGAGAGAACCGAGCCATCGGTGATGTTTGGTTCTCAGTGAGGCGGCGGGGGACAGATGCAGCATCAGTCCGATGCTGTATACACCTAGGTAAGTATGATTATGGGATAAAAAAAAAGTGTGGGGGATGGACTCACTAGATGAACAGAGTGATCCGTGTTTTCTGATTAGCAGAAACACAAGATCACTTTGTTCATCCCTGACGGAACAGCGGTCTGCCTTGTTTACATTGGCAAACCACCATTCTATAACTCTGGGGAGCGATTGCGGGTGACATGCGGACATCGCGTCTGCCAGACCCGCCGATTGGCTCCCCCTCTGGCCAATCAGCACGCCCGCAGTATCTATTGCACGAATTGCCGGACAGGTACGTCATTTCACACAACAGGGCCGCCCTGCCGCAGTATATACGCAGTGGGCTGTCTTTTAGTTAGACTATGCTCATGTCTAATGAAGGCCATTCACATACTGGTTCATCTCTACGTATATTCTTATTATGACTAGCAATTATTGTTAGGGTATTTAATTAACCATTTAATGACTTTGAACTGATGTTTCAGGACTGAATCAAAGTTGGAAGCAACTGAGTAGATTATGGAAAATGACAGTTATTTTCAAGCAGTTGCAAGGAGTATTATTCAAACAGTCTACTCTGAAATGATACCTTTTTGTTTAATTTGTATTTACCCACACAAATTTACTATTTGTGTTGCACTGAATGACTGCCATAGATATTACGATTGTCAGATTGAAAAGTATATTGCAAAAAAAAAAAAAAAAAAGCCTGAAAAAGCAGTATAAAAATGTTCCGCAAAAGAAATAAAATGTTGTTTACAAGACTGGCAAACACTTTTTTTGTTTCATATGGAATTTAAATTTCATAATCAATTATGCTTTGGAGGAACAGGAAATAAATATGTATTGTGGACACTTTGTTTATTCTAAAGTAGACCTGAACTCAAATAGTGAATTTTTGCTATGTTATGGGCAACATTTGAAATGTGCCTAGTTTCCTGAAAAATCTACCTTGGTTTGGAATCCCTCCTGAAAAAGAGCAGTTCACTTCCTGCTATGGGAGGGTGCCTAGGCACTCCTGGGCCCACGGACTGATCACGGCACTGTATACCTGCAGTGTGACATCATCTAAGCCACTAATATCTCTCACTGTTAGTCTCAGGACATTTAGGCCCCTTTCACACTTGTGCGACTTAGGACATTGGAGTCCCATGATAACTGGTACCCCATGATTCCCAATGATAACCATTTATATCTCTGCGACTTAAAGTCGCACCAACTTCAAAGTAGTCCCTGTACTACTTTGGTCTGACTTTGATGCGAGTTGACACAAGTTTACACAGGCATTCCCTGAAATCGTGGCAAAAATCGCACAACTTTCAAGTCGGGGCAGTGTGAAAGGGGCCTAAGTGATGTCACTATTGTGCTGCTCACTCCTTGCTGCAGGCATACCTTGCCTCTACCAAGATGGCAGTCTTCACACAGAGACAAGAGCACAGAAGGCATGGTATGTCAGTAATGGGGAAGAAACAAGCTGCAGGGAGATCAGACTGTCAAAATAATATAGTCAGGAGTCTTAATACAGCAAATGTAAGAGTCCCAGTACATGACAAGGCAAAATGTAAACCTTGCGAAGAGATTGGCACATTGGCATTGCGGTGATCCCTCCAGACTGCACAGCACACCATCTGCTGGCCATCCGACACAGTGTTTATAAACCATGCTCAGAAGCGGGATAGGCCCCTTTTACACGAGCGGACCAAATGCGTGTCCGTTTACACTTTACAACCACCTGCATCCGATACAGTCCACCAAAAATGAATGGGGGTCAGTTCCCCATTCGTCTAGCGTATTGAATGACAGTTTGATGGAAGCAGACAGGCGGTCCGTTTCCATCCGATAGATAGATAGATATAGATATATATATAAAAATAAATTTTACACCTTATTAATTCTAAATTTATAGCAGGAATACACGGTTAGAGAAAAAATCGTTGCCAACACTAACCAATCAAAAAAAAAAAATATCTTTATAAAGCGCAATCGATTTCATACGTAGTGTTGACATCTCACGTACAAGCGGGGTCGTCATTCCGCTCATGCTTGATAATGTTCAAGAGCTGTTTTACGGACGACCTTCACACCAACTAATAGAATATCGTTCGTTAACGATTTGAAACAAATTTTTCCAATCGGTCTTTTTCATTTAAAATATCGATATCGGGTATTACTTGCTGGACATCAATGAGTAGAAAGTAGGCCGATCGTTCGCAGAACGAAAATTTTTGCCCGATTTTGTATTTCTGCCACTACCCCAATTACTTCTTCCCCCTAGCTAAAATTTTTCCGTCTTTTTTTTTTATTTGTGTGCTTTTATTTTTTAAATGCAAATATGCTAAAAAAAAAATCTTTACTTTCATTTCAAAGTAACTTTGTAATGCAATGCTGGTACCAGTTCCTTTCATTTTTAGATTTACATTCATCTATGGAAGGCATTAAAATCATTTTTGTAACACAATATCACCAGAAGATTTGCATTACTAAATAATCGGCAGTTATTGCGGAATAAAAGCAGGCTTATAGCAGAATGTAAAAATGTCTCTGGTCCTTAGGCAGCGTACAGGTGTAAAAGCTGAAGAAACGAAGATAATAAGACATGTGAATATAGGTTTTCTTTATTTTAGAGAAAAACATAAAAAAACCTTCAGCAATACAGATCAGTTTTTCTGGCGACATTCATCTTTTGTAGAAATCATCATTTCTTTATTCCGAGACAAAGGAATGTTGGACTCAGAAAAGCACATTTCTTTAGGCTGTGATCTAATGAGTAAGGTTGCTGAAGGAGAACATTTCAAACTCTTTATAGGAAAACCCCTAACCTTGAGCTAACCTTGAACAGGATGTTCAGTATGGTTTCATTTTGTCTTCTCTAAAGGAAATCTACTGAAGGAGGACAAAGAAACATCCCCAGATACACATATAGGCTCTTGCAGGTGATTGCAGAAGAAACCAATGCCACTGTGATTATGCAAGCCTTGCAAAAGTATTGCAATTGTCAATACCCAAAAGGACAGACACTTCAAAAATTCTTAGCTGCCACAGAAAATAGGATTTTTTATTACAGCTTACCTGTAAAATCCTTTTCTTTCGACGGACATCACGGGACACAGAGCCACAGTAATTACTGATGGGTTATAGGGTATCACTAGGTATTGGACACTGGTCACACCCTAATCAGGAAGTTCAACCCCCTATATAACCCCTCCCCTTCCAGGGATACCTCAGTTTTGTAGCAAAGCAATATAGGTGTATTAGAAGAGGGGCGGGACCTCTGTGTCCCGTGATGTCTGTCGAAAGAAAAGGATTTTACAGGTAAGCTGTAATAAAAAATCCTATTTTCTTTTCTCGGACATCACGGGACACAGAGCCACAGTAATTACTGATGGGATGTCCCAAAGCAATGCCAACTGAGGGGGGGGAATCACAACCAAGTAGGGTGCTATCAGACCTGAGGACCTTGTACCGCTGTCTGCAGCACACTACGCCCAAAGGCGATATATCCTCATGCCTTCCTACATCCACCCGATAGAATCTGGTGAATGTATGAACTGAAGACCAGGTTGCGGCCTTGCAGATCTGAGCCATAGAGGCCCGATGATGCACTGCCCAAGAAGCACCAATAGCCCTTGTGGAATGTGCCTTGATCTGAAACGGAGGAATCTTCTGTTTCAAACCGTAAGCTTGAATAATCAACTGTCGAATCCATTTAGAAATGGTCGCTCTTGACGCTGCCTGTCCTCTATTGGGACCCTCCGGCAGCACGAACAAGACATCCGTCTTGCGAATCTGAGCAGTTGCCTCCAGATAGGTCTTGACTGCTCTTACTACATCCAAAGAATGTAATGACCTTTCTTCCGAAGAACAAGGTTCTGGAAAAAAGGAAGGTAGCACAATGTCTTGGTTTAGATGAAAATCTGAAACCACCTTCGGTAAAAAACTAGGATGAGGGCGCAGTACCACTCTGTCCTTGTGTATAATCAAGTAAGGCTCTTTACAGGAAAGAGCTGCTATTTCTGATACTCTTCTAGCAGAAGAGATAGCTACCAGGAAAATTAGTTTCCTCGTCAGTAAGACCAAAGGAATCTGACGTATTGGTTCAAAAGGTTGTTTTTGTAACACCGATAGAACCAAGTTCAAGTCCCAGGGGTTTAGGGGCGCCTTAACCGGAGGATTAAGACGCATCACCCCCTGTATAAAGTTTCGGATCAGAGAATGCGAAGCAAGCGGCCGTTGAAACAACACTGATAAGGCCGACACGTGGCCCTTGATGGTACTCAAGGCCAGCTTCATCTCTAATCCTAATTGTAGAAAATCCAGAATTCTACTTATGACATATTTCCTGGGATGCCAACCCCTGGATTCACACCAGGATACATAAGCTTTCCAGACTCTATGATAAATCATTCTGGAAGCTGGCTTCCTTGCATTGATCAAGGTAGATATGACAGGACCTGAAAGCCCACGATTTTTCAGAACGTGGGATTCAATAGCCCACCCGTCAAATCTAGCATTTGTGAGGCAGGCTGGAACACCGGACCTTGAGCTAACAGGTCTGGGTGTATCGGTAGGGTCCACCGGGAACCCACCATCATCCCTGCTATTTCTGCTTATCAGGTTCTTCTGGGCCAAACGGGGGCCACCAGAAGTGCCGACTTCCCTTCTTGCCTGAGTCTGCGAAGGAGCCGTGGCAGTAGCAGAATGGGAGGGAATGCATAAATCGGTGAGAGCCGATGCCACGGAATCACCAACGCATCCGTCCTGCCTGCAAGAGGATCCCAGGCAACCGGTAGGAAGGATTTCCCCTTCTGTAGGTTTTCGGGTATCAGCCATCAACTGAGGCTCTGACGCATCGCATGCGATAGGTGCATTGGAAAGTTTAATGCCTGCACCTTCCTGTTCCAGGTCAACAGAATACTGTGTTGCAACAGTTCTGCTTGGAACTGCGCATAGGGAACTGCTTCGAATGAAGCCACCATCTTCCCCTGCAGCCTCATACAAAGGCGGACAGAAAGACCCTTCTTGGCCCTGACTGTCAGAATCAGCTCCCTTAGAGCAGTGATCCTTGCCTGCAGACACTTCAGTTAAGCAGGAAGACTGGGCACATATAGGCCTGTATCTCTGATGCCTATTGATATCAGAAATTCTCCTCCCTGCAGGACGGAGATTACTGTCTGAATTGATTCCAAACGAAAGGACTGCATCCTTGGGAATCGTTTCAGATCTCTCAAATCCAAAATGGGTCTGTCGTCCCCATTTGGTTTTCGGACCATAGAAAGATTGGAACAGAGTCTCAATCCTTGATCCTTTGTGGGAACCCCCACAATGACCTCTTGCGACCAAAGTCGCTTTATCGCTAGAAGGAGCGACTGCTTCTCTTCTGGTTTTCTGGGAACACCTGATCTGAGGAAACGAGGAGAGGGACCTTCTTGGAACTCCAGTCTGTACCCTAAGGTTACCATGGAGATTACCCATCTGTCCTGGAAGTCCTTCTGCCAGGGCCCTGAGAGCTGCAGCAGTCTTTCCCCCCACTCGAGCGAGCGGGGCGCCCCTTCATGAAGGTGTCTTGCTTAGAAGACCTTTTCCCCCAGGATTTCTTGTGTCCCTGGGGTTGACTCTTGTTTCTTGCCCCAGACGGAGGAGACCGTCGTGACTGCCTGGAGGCTGATGCCCCTGGCGCTGGGGAAAGAGTCAGTTTAAAAGAGGGACGCTTACTCTTCTTCTTATCAGGTAAGAGAGTGCTTTTCCCACAGGAGATCGTCTTGATATAATTATCCAAGTCCTCTCCAAACAACCTTTCACCACGGAAGGGAAACCCAGCCAGAAGCTTCTTACATGGTGCTTCGGCTGACCAGTTTTTCAACCATAAGATTCTACGTATATGCACCAACCCAAGCGAGAGGCGAGAGGTCTGCACGATAGAATCTCTGATGGCGTCAACAACATAGCATAAAGCCGCAGGAAGGTTAGCCAACCCCTGGGCCTGCTGTTCAGGTAATACTTTGATGACCTGCTTAACATGGTCTCTTAAGTATTGACAGACTCCAATCGCTGCTACTGCAGGTTGGGCCACTGATCCTGCTAAAGAGAACACATCTTTCAATAAGAAGTCCATCTTTTTATCCACAGGATCTTTGAACATCTGAGCGTTGTCTACAGGACAAGTCAGATTACTATTTACAGAGGAAATGGCCGCATCAATGGCCGGTATTCCCCACCTCTTAATAAACTTTTCTTCCATAGGATAAAGTGTAGAAAACTCTCGGCGGAAGAAATCGCTTATCTGGGTGATCCCACTCAGAGTAAAGCAGCTTTTCAAGTAAATTATGAACAGGAAAAGCATGTGCTGCTTGGAAAGGTTTCAGTGACCCCAAAGCAGAAGAGGTTTCTGTAGTAGTTTCAGGTAGGGGCAACTTAAATGTGGAGCGGACCAAACCAGTGAGGATCTGCACTAAGACTTTCTCCTCTTGGGAAGTCGCAGAGGGTCCCTCTCCACCTGAATCCTCCGAAGAGGAATCATCTGTCCCATCCTGATCCTCTGAAAGGGATTCATCTCCTTTATCCCAGAGCTCCTCTGACTGAGGGTCTTGGGGAGCAGAGGAAGGCCTTGTGCGTTTTCTTCCACTCAGTGAAGATGTAATCGCGGCCATTCGTTTTTTCTCTAATCCAGAAATGGTTGAGGAAAAAACTTCTTGTGTAATGTACACAGGGGCTGAAGTGCCGGCAGCAGATGTAGCCCCTAACCCCAATGGCTCTCCCTGTCCAGCTGCCCCTGGTCCCTCAGGAGGGGATGGTGTAGCAGACAGGGGGTCCTCAGAACCTGAACGAGACCCCCTAGTGCCTCCGGTTCTAGGGGTGCTTGAACCTCTTCTACCCATAGTGCAAAGCAACAAGGTGTGAGGTATCAAAAACGAACACTGACTGCTGAGCGATGTAGTCTGGCTAAAAGCCTTGCTACCAAATGCCCAATCCGGTGTTCTTTAGTGAATGCAGCCTAGGGGAATGCCTGTGTCCCACCTTACATGTGACTGTCAGCTCTGTGTCTCTCCAAAGCTCAGAGCACCTGTACAGTGTGCTTTAAATAGCCATGCTTTCAGGCACTGTGGGCGTCTGGGCACGCTGACGCCCCCCCCCCTCGTTTTTGAAAAACGAGCGCTTCCCGCGCGAGCCGACCCTTTCTGACAAGCCTGAAGGGAGGCTGGGGTTGGGGGAATAAGGAGGAGGCCGGCAGTGATGGGCCCTGCATCGCAATGCGGCTTCGGTGGCGGCGGCGGTAGCGGCTTTGACAGTGCGGTCTCACCCGCCTTACAGCCTACCTGAGCCTTTCCCTAGCCTGGGGGGACCATCCCAGCAGAGAAAACCCCCCACCATCTACCTTTGGAGCTGGAGGAAGAGCCTGTGCAGCGGAGGCTGAGACAGATCAAGCATGAGAAGGTTTGTGCTCTTGGCCGCCCCCGGTGGTCACAATAGGCACAGCATGCATTCACTTTAAAAGGAGAAGAGCCACTAGAATTAAAATTCTGTGGAATCTCCTCTTACCTTATCCAGGCCGCAGGGTTCAGTTTACACAGACCCAGCCTTCGCCTCTCACGGTGGGCTCCGTTTGTGAAAAACCGTCAGAGACTGGGGCCCCCATCAGTAGGGGGATCCTTCAGTTCTGGGCCTGTAAAGCACCTCGCCAGAAATTAGGAAGTTTAAAGCCATTTTCTGATCCGCGGGTCCAGCTCTCTAAAAAGAGAAGCATTACGGGTAAAACCTCGTTTCTTCGGACACGAGGCCCAGGTACCATTCAATTCGGCCATGAAAAGACACTTTGAATGGATCCGGTCGCCTGGCTTGCCCCAGTATAGGATCTTAGGATATTCCTTTTGGAGCTTCAGCACAGGACATCTTTGCACGTCCAACACCTAAGACACTGGTGTAAAAAAACTGAGGTATCCCTGGAAGGGGAGGGGTTATATAGGGGGTTCCTGATTAGGGTGTGACCAGTGTCCAATACCTAGTGATACCCTATAACCCATCAGTAAATACTGTGGCTCTGTGTCCCGTGATCTCAGAGAAAAGAAACATTTATTAAAGATTGGTATATATTCTAAATACGGTAAACAATTTAGACCAGTATAACTAAAATTAAGTGGCAGTTCACACCACAAAATGTCCACGCGTTTTTAAACACATCATTTTCCATATTGCTGCTGCTTTTTTTTGGCTGGGGGGGGGGGGGGGGGGGGGGGAGTGTGCTCTGATAGACCCCTGATGTCACAAAGACATATCACATAGGGGACTTTTGGTCCTCTATGTGACATACACCGTTAAGCCATAACATTATCACCACTGACAAGTAACTGGAATAACATTGATTCTCTTGTTACCTTCAGAGGTTTTGTGGAGCCAATGGGTATATGAGATTGTTTGATATTTATTTTTATGGTTGAACTAGATGGGACTAGTGTCTTTTTTCAACCCAGCTATGTAACTATGTATGAACAAAAAACCATGTAATGGCCTTAAATCCTGAGCCACTGACACCTGATGGCGGATGGCCCAAGATGCCCCCACACACCTGGTAGCGAGCACTTTTACCAAAAAAAGGGGAGGGGGAACTTGCCCTTTCAGGCCATAGGCTTGAATAATTAACTGGCAAAGCCAAATGAAAATAGTTAACTTGGATGCCTCCTGCCCAGCCTGGGCTCTACTGGCAGTACAAACCAGGATCCCTAACCTGTACCGACAAATCAAGTAATTCTGATTTCCACAATTACCTCCAAAGTATGCAGTGATCCAACTCCTGCCAACTTAGGATCAGAAAAGAAGGCAAGACATGGGGGTTGATTTACTAAAGGCAAATCCACTTTGCACTACAAGTGCACTTGGAAGTGCAGTCGCTGTAGATCTGAGGGGAAGATCTGAAATTAGGGGAAGCTCTGCTGATTTCTATCATCCAATGATGCGCAAGCAAAAATGCTGTTATTTCTTTTCCTTGCATGATTCCCTCAGATCTACAGCGACTGTTCTTCCAACTGCACTTGTAGTGCAAAGTGGATTTGCCTTTAGTAAATCAACCCCATTTTCTTGATTCGAGTGAAAACTAGACACCATTGTAGGAAAAAAAAATGGATAAGGACGCAACATCACCTTTTGACACAAGACCAAGAACGGCTCCTTGCATGAAAGGGCCGCCAACCCTGACACTCCACTTAGTGAAGTGATAGCCATCAAAGAAGCCACTTTCTGAGAAAAAAAGGACCAACAGAATCCCTGATTGGTTCAAAAAGTGGTTTCTGCAAGGGCAGTCAAGATCAAATTCAAGTCCCAAGGACACAAGAATGGCCTGACAGGCGGGACTGTCTATGTTACACGCTGTATGAAGTATGAATCAATGAGTGAGAAACAACGGCCTCTGGAAAAAAAAAAATTTATAGGGACGAACTCTGAGCCTTAACGGTACTTAAGGCCACTTTTCTTTCCCCTATTGATTGGAAAAAGAAAAAGAAGATCTCCCACTCACATATTTCTGTGGGTGCCACTTCCTGGCATCACCCCAGGCAAAAAAAAGATTTCCAAGTCCTGTAATTGAAGTTCCCCGAAGCTGGCTTCCAGGGCTCAACAGTGCTGAGATACAGGACTCAAGACCATTAGGTCCTGCTGGACTGGGAGAGTCCAAGGAGCAACCCCCGCAAGACTTGCTATATCCGTGTACCAAGCCCTCGTGGGCTAATTCGGCTAACATTATTATCAGTGTTACTCCCTTCCGGATTCTTCACAAGAGATGTGGCAAAAGAAGATGAAGTCAAAACAGAGGGAAAGTGTCAAAAAAGGGAGAACTGGTCCCTAAGGCGTTACCAGTGCATCTACCCCTATTGCCAGTGGGACCCTTGTCCCGGAAACAACCTGTCCCAATTTGTTGTAGAACTTGGAATCTAGTAGATTCACCTGCAGAGTTCCCCCTGCCACTATTCTATACCTGGAATATGCACCGACGATAGAAACAGCACTTGTGCTGTCCCAGACAGAACATGGTTCACCTTCCTAAACTGCCAGACTACCGGTGCCACCCTGGTGGTTGATATATATGCCCCTGCAGAGGCTTTTCTGGATAGAACCTACAACAGGTTTGTACCATAATCCAGAGCAAGGCGTACTGGCCAAAAGCTCCAAGATATTTATGGGCAGCATTCTCTCCTGTGGAGACCAAATCCACTGAACTGTAGCCACCCTCAAACCAAATGGAGAAACTGCCATCAGCGATTATCTACCAATACCTGAAAGGAAGAATTCAACCTTTCTAGATTCCAAACCATTAACCATGAATTTTTAGCTGTGCAACATCCCGAGAACAGAGCTCTTTGGCAATCCAATGCCTGGATCTTCAAGTTCCAGACAGAGAGAGAATGATCCTTTACCAAGACCTGGAGTAGGACTGTACATAAGGAATATGCTTCGACCTAGATACAGCTTCCTACTGCAAAATGTATTGAAGGAAAATCTGGACCAACTGCTTCCTGAGCATAGGTTATTGAGGTATACAGAGATTGACACCCCCTGCCTCTTTAGCATGTCCAGCACCGGAGATAGGAGCTTTGTGTACCTCAGAAGCTGTGGCCAGCACGAAGGATGGTCACACAAAAGAAAACAGAGGACTTTCCACTGCAATTACAGAAATCTTTGATGAGACTGGAAACAACCTGGCACATGAAGCTGTGTGTTTCCTGATAATTATGGGCCCCACAAAACTACCTCTTACAGAGAGGTAATCACTGAACAGACCGAGCCTATCTGAAACAGAAGGACGCCCAGCGGATTGAGATCTTAAGATAGACCTCATGTCCCTATTCAGTTTTGAAGCTGCTGCCATCTGTTTTACTCCAAGACCCAACGCAAGGCCAAGACTGACCCGACTAAGGAAGGAGCGAACCACCTCCGAGACTGCACTAAAATCTTATGGTCTGAGATACTTTCAAACACAGCAACCTCAGATGCCTCCCTCACTTAGGGAGGGAAACCTGGGCAGTCTCCCATCCAAGTATTAACCAGGTTTGATCAGAGATTAGGCGCCACAGTGGCTCAGATCACCCTGCGCTGTCGGGGGGGGGGGCTACACTAAAAGGACACTGCTGCAACACCTAAGTACTGATCCAAGGCAGGACAAATGAGATCTTCCCCCACTTTTGTCAGATCACCCTGATGCCATTGGTCAACAGGAGACGTGAATATTGCCAGACCACTGAACCTGAGGGAGGTGTACCTGTCTCACCCTTCTAAGTCATTTAGCTAGTCTAACAGATACATAATAAAGTGACTGTATTAGACAACCTAATACGCAGTTCCACAAGGATGCAGGCCTAGACCATGTTCGTCTACCGCTATACAACCCCGTAGGTATGCAAACATGCAAGTATACTAGTATTCTTGCAATTCATGTATCTATGTATGCAGCTCAAGGCAATAAGCACATATGTTATGTATCCCAAGGCAAATAAGCACATATGTATAAAGTCCTAGGCAAACAAGCACATATGTATATAGTCCTAGGCAAAAAAAAAGAGATATGTATGTCAGGGTTCGACAAACCCCGGGCGCCAGGTCGCATTTGCGACTAGAATTAGCGACCTGGCGCCTGGGGCGGCACATCTGGGGTATCCTGTGTCCGTTCGACACCCCCCCCCGCCCTCCCGGCGCGATCGCGATGGGCCACGTCGGTAATTGAGGCCGCGGCTTTGCGGCCTACTGCAGTCCTATGGTTCCTTCTGCAATCAGGCGCCCTCTGGTGGTGGCCGTTGGTATGACAAGACATTCATCAATGCTAATGGAGCTTTCCCTACCTGTTTTCACTGCCCGTTCATCTCCTTCCCTTTACTTAGAACCCCCAAACATTATATATATTTTTTATTCTAACACCCTAGAGAATAAAATGGCGGTCATTGCAATACTTTCTGTCACACCGTATTTGCGCAGCGGACTTACAAGCGCACTTTTTTGGGAAAAAATACTTTTTTTTAATTAAAAAATAAGAAAACAGTAAAGTTAGCCCAATTTTTTTTATATTGTGAAAGATAATGTTACGCCGAGTAAATTGATTCCCAACATGTCACGCTTCAAAATTTCGTCCGCTCGTGGAATGGCGACAAACTTTTACCCTTTAAAATCTCCATAGGCGACGTTTAAAAAATTCTACAGGTTGCATGTTTTAAGTTACAGAGGGGGTCTAGGACTAGAATTATTGCTCTCGCTTTAACGATCATGGTGATACCTCACGTGTGGTTTGGACACCACTTTCATATGCGGGCGCTACTCACATATGCGTTCGCTTCTGCAAGCGAGCTCGGCGGGACAGGGCGTGTTTAAAAAAAAAATTTTTTTTTCTTATATATTTTACTTTTTATTTTTTATTTTTACACTGTTTTTTTTAAAAAAAAGAAAAAAATTGTGTCACTTTTATTTCTATTACAAGGGATGGGGCACATTTAAATTTTTTTTTTCTTATTTATTTTAACTTTTATTTTTTCACTGTTCTTTTAAAAAAAAAAAAAGTCACTTTTATTCCTATTACAAGGAATGTAAAAATCCCTTGTAATAGAAAAAAAGCATGACAGGACCTCTTAAATGTGAGATCTGGGGTCAAAAAGACCTCAGATCTCATATTTACACTAAAATGCATTAAAAAAAAAAAATTGTCATTTGAAAAAAATAATAATAAAATGTCCCTTTAAGAGCTATGGGTGGAAGTGATGATTTGACATCGCTTCCGCCCTGCAATGACTTGGAGATGGGCGGGGGGGCCCCCATCTTCCTCTCACTCGTCTCCATGTCAGGCCAGGGACAGATCCGGATCGCCTCCGCCGTTACCGACTGCCACGGTAAGCGGTGAAGGGCACAGGAGCGCGGCGGTAGGGGGGGCCCTCTCCTGCCGCCGATAAAAGTGATCTTGCTGCGAATCTGCTGCAGAGACCACTTTTATCTGAAAGAGAACCGCCGGCTCTTGAAGAAGATACCAGGGTTATGGTAGCTAGCTGCTACCATAACAACGGTATTTCTCTTCAAAGACAGGACGTATATAGTCGTCCTGCGGGAAGGAAGTGGTTAATTAAAATGAATTTATTATTTGTCATCTCCCTGCTTGGCCCCTTTCACACGGGCTGTCTGATCAGCTTCGCCTGTCAGTTTTTCAGGCGGACCTGATTGGATCCTTAGCGGGAATATGGTGGTCTTGTGTCCCTGCATGGCAGGAAATAAAAGCAGTCACATTTGTTCTAGTCGTCTCTGTGTAAATTTAAGATTGGTTAATTTTTATATTGAAAATAAAGCTGTCGGTCGTTTAAAAAAAAAAAAAAACCTGGCTCCTAACTTTTTTAGCTGGCTCCTAGATTCCAAGCAAATTTGTCAAGCCCTGATGTATGTAGTCCTAGGCAAATAAGCACATATGTATACATTTCAAACTAAGCATATACGTATGCACCAATCAAAAATATGCTAGCATGCATTTAAGCAATATGCATTTATGGAAGCATGTAGGTATGTGCTTAAGCAAATATGTGTTTAGGCAAAACACGAAATCATGTGTCCATGCAAAGACGCACTTACACAATACGTGCCCATGGAGACATGCCTTTGCGGAATAAGCAAGCAAGCAAGCAAGCATTTAAGAAATGTGTTTATGCAACATATTACGCAACACGCATCTATGCACCATATGTTTATGTATACACGCAAAAACGTATATCAATGCAAAATGCATACTCACTTATGCCCATAAGTCTATACAAACATATGCTTTTAAAAATCTGCATCTACGCAACAAGCGTCCACGCAAACGCACCATAGCAGCCACCATGGGGGGCTGCATGCTGGGCACCACCCGCTTGTCAGGCGTGGGGGCCACAGAGCGGGGCCCTCTGCAAACATGTGCCTATGCAGGCTTGTGTTCTATGCAAGCAAGCATACTAAGTATACTAAGTATACTAAGCTGCAACTGGGCCCATACTAGTTATGCCGCGTACACACGGTCGGACTTTTCGTCTACAAAAGTCCAACGGACGCTGACGGACTAAAGCTGGCTGGTAATCCGATCGTGTGTGGGCTTCTCCGGACTTTCAACTGACTTTTTTAGCCTCAAATCCGACGTACTTTAGATTTGAAACATGCTTCAAATCTTTCCGACGGACTCGAGTCCGGTCGAAAAATCCGCTCGTCTGTATGCTAGTCCGACGGACAAAAACCCACGCTAGGGCAGCTATTGGCTACTGGCTATGAACTTCCTTATTTTAGTCCGGTGTACGTCATCACATAAGAATTCGACGGACTTTTGTGTGATCGTGTGTAGGCAAGTCTGTTCGTTAGAAAGTCCGCCAAAAGTCCGTCGAAAGTCTGTCGGACAGGCTGTCGGACTTTTGTAGCTGAAAAGTCCGACCGTGTGTACGCGGCATTATAGTCAGGAGTAGCCAAGTACATAGTCATCCAATGCAGCCACTATGCTGCTTCAACAGCCTAAGGCCTCTTCCACACCTGTGCGACCCGACCTGCGACTTGGGACTGCAAGGGCGCCTGACAAGTCATACCCCATGATTTCCAATGAGTACCCTTCACATCCGTGCGTCTTCAAGTCACATCAAAGGTGTGGCCAAAATGCGGGACTTTCAAGACGCACAAGTGTGAAAAGGGAGTCCAAAACTAAGCTCCTGCAGACCCATGCTGTTCTGGAGACACCACTCCTTCAAGTGCACCGATGCCCATGACCTTATGCCACATGTATGTATGTATGCAAAACATGTGTTTATTCAAGCATGCATTTAGGCAACAAGCTTGCAAGCATGTATACTATGCTACACCTGCCCAACTGCACTTGGCCCCATACTAGTTTTTACTAGTTTAGCACATATGCATGCCATGCAGCCTTTTCCTGCTTCAGCCTAAAAGTAAGTTCCTGCAGACCAAATGCACATTATTCTAAAGTTTGCAAGTATATACCTGTTCAACTGCACCAGGCCCTATACTATTCTTGTGCCAAAAGCACAGTATTCTGGAGACCCAACACTTTAAAGTGCACTGCTAGGGGTGTATCGACTTACAGTTGTACAGCCCCCCCGGATTAAGCAGTAAGCAGTATATAATCATGACTTGTCTGGCCACCCAGTTCTTCCATAGTAAGCGCTGACACGTCACTAGTATCCATGGGCTGCTGTTATGTCTCAAGAGGCCCTGATGAAGCTGTCGACCTCATGGCCGCCCTTCCACTTTCTGCCTATATAAAAATAGGCCATACTGTGCGAGCTTGCGCCCACTAGTGGCTGGAAGAGAAACAGCAGCCCACACGACTAAGAATTACACAGCATGAATAAACAGCACACTGTCCCCAGTGGCCACTGGGAGAACAGACAGACCTCTTTTTTTTTTTTTTTTTAAAGAGAAAAACTGCAAAAATGCAGACTTACCATTCCTGCTGCAGGACTCTGAACATAACAGGAGTCCAATCTTCACCCATCACGGCGAGCTTTGTCATAAAAGACCTGGGTCCCCCTTAATGTGAGGTCCACTCTCCTGGGCCTGTATATCACCCTGCAGGAAAGCACCTTGGTCAGAACAAACACTACACTGGGTTCCATTACAGAGGGTCCAGCGCTATAAGGCTGCATCACAGGCAAGGCCTCGAGGAATCTTCTCTCCTTCCAATGAGGCTCGGGTACTATCCATTTTGGCTGATAGCCTTTTCGAATGGATCCAAATGAAGTCCACGATTCTAAATGGAACCGTCTAGACCTCCAAGTAGAGCACATGTATCATATCAGTGACCATTCCACCTTACAGACACTGGTGAAACAACTGGGAGGTCCTTCCTGTGTAGGAAGGGTTCTATAGGGGTGGACTTCCTGTTTGAGTAGTAGCAGTAGGTGGCGTATAACCCATATAGTCATTATGGTTGCTCTGTGTCCCGTGATGTACGATAAAGAAATAAAGTTTTAACATGTGGATGTTGCCCAGTGCCGACATGCACATTGGGGGAAAAAAAAAACAAAAAAACACTAAAGACACATCTATGCTCTTTCGCTAAGGAGGCGCAGGGGCAGGTCTTTAGTCAGACAATTGTTTATCAATGAATGGGCATGCTAATGAAATGAATCATGGGACATGCAGTTTAGTACTATTTCTGTACTATTTTAAAAGGAGAAGTCCAGCCTGAGCTCGTTTGGCTGGACTTCTCCCAAGGGTCACAGGAGTACAATCCGTTTTGCACTCCTGTGACCCGTTTTCAGCAGAGAGCGGTCTGAAGTCCGCTCTCTGCTGAAGACACCAACATCAGTCAAGGCAGCACGTTATCCAGACTTTGGGAGTCTGGATCCGCCAGGTGCCTGGACTGATAGCTGACTCAGCCTATAAGCGAGCCGCTGAGACAGCTGCTCCCTGCCCCTCCACAGCTTCATTGAGCATGGAGGAGCAGAGCAGGAGTGCTGCTGCTTGACTGGCAGCAACTCTCTGCTTAGGGAAGTGAGAGAACTGAGTCATCGGCGATGTTCGATCGCTCGGTTCTCAGTGAAGAGGCGGCGGGGGACAGATGCAGCATCGGACTGATGCTGTATCCACCTAGGTAAGTAGGATTATGGGATAAAAAAAAAAAATCCCATACTTCTCTTAAAGCTGAACTCCACTCTAACACACTGATGTGCTCACCTCCCTGTCACTCTGCTCTACTCTGCCACCTGCATGCTCCTTGCACTGCATTACAACTGACTGACTCCTTGTGCTGCTTCTCCCTCCTGCTTTTCAAGTTCTACTGGTCAATACCAGGTTAAATTTGGGTACTTACACTGCTTGCATCCAATTCAGATAAAATAATGCTGTATAAAAAATTACAGAGGCACATTAATTTGTGCCTTTTTACATCTGCTTGGAGTTAAGCTTTAATTCTCCTGCTTCTTTTCACAAATAATTTCTGCAGACCTTTGGCAGAACAATCTGCCTACCTCATCTTTTAATCAGTTGCCGACCGCCGCACGACGATGTACGTCGGCACAATGGCACGGGCAGGCAAAAAGGACTTATATATAAGTCCTTGCCTTCCCGCGGGCGGGGGGTCCGATCGTGGCCCCCCCCTCGCGATCGCTCCTGGCGAATGAAATGCTTCCTCGGCTTCTGTAATGTAAACAAAAGCAGAGGAAGTGATGTAATCTCTCCTCGAGTTGGTCTTTTCGTTCCGGCGCCGAGGAGAGAAGACATCAAGTAAGTTTGCACCAACACTACACTAACAGTAGAACACGCAGGCACACTTTTCACCCCCCGATCACCCCCCTGTACCCCCCGTCACAGTGACATCAATAGCAGGTTTTTTTTTTTCTTCTGATTATTGCATTGTGTCAGTTTGTGACAGAAGTGGTAGGGCAGTTAGGGTTAGCCCCCTTTAGGTCTAGGGTACCCCCCTAACCCCCCCTAATAAAGTTTTAACCCCGTGATCACCCCCCCGTCACCAGTGTCACTAAGCGCTCGTTTATCTGATCGCTGTATTAGTGACACAGGTGACGCTAGTTAGGGAGGTAAGTATATAGGTTCGCTGTCAGTGTTTTATAGCGACAGCGACCCCCATATACTACCTAGTAAAGGTTTTAACCCCCTGATTGCCCCCTAGTTAACCCGTTCACCAGTGATCACCGTATAACTGTTACGGGTGACGCTGGTTAGTTAGTTTGTTTTTTATAGTTTTAGGGCACCCGCCGTTTATTACCTAATAAAGGTTTAGCCCCCTGATTGCCCGGCGGTGATATAAGTGAAGTTTTAGGGTCAGATAGGTCTGCGTCACCCCAGGCAGCGTCAGGTTAGTGCCAGTAGCGCTAACCCCCACGCACGCAGCATACGCCTCCCTTAGTGGTATAGTATCTGAACAGATCAATATCTGATCCGATCAGATCTATACTAGCATCCCCAGCAGTTTAGGGTTCCCAAAAACGCAGTGTTAGCGGGATCAGCCCAGATACCTGCTAGCACCTGCGTTTTGCCCCTCGGCCCAGCCCAGCCCACGCAAGTGCAGTATCGATCGATCGATCACTGACACTTACAAAACACTAAGCACACATAACTGCAGTGTTCGAATGTTCGAAGACTCAGGCCTGATGCCTGCGATCGCTAACAGTTTTTTCGGTAGCGTTTTGATACAGTCGCTAACAGTCTAGGAGCTTTTTTTTACCTGTGAGTCTCACTACTGTACCACTAAATGTAGAGCCCAAAATGGCAAATTGAAGGTACAGTAGTAAAGAGGCCTACACGTTTCTGAGCATGACAGGTAGTGAAGAGGAAGTCACTCATCTGTCAGATTCAGGCTCAGAATACGATCCTGTAGACAGCGGCTCCATGACAGAGAGCTCTGACGACAAAGTTTTGGTCCCTGCCAAGGTCAGGCGTACCAGAAGCCAAACTTCTTCTGCTGTTGTTGAGGCGCAGAAACCGCAGGGCTCTCGTATGGAGCAGAGCAGTACTAGCGCCGCTATTCCTTCTGGTGAACTGGCAAGCACCAGCGGCCTAGTACACCCTGGTCGTACATCCAGCACTGCAGTAACACTTGGTGACGTGGTGAGTCCCATAAGTGCAGTTCAAGCTGGCGAGGTGGCAAGCACAAGTAATGTCCCGCTGCCACCAAGAAGACGAACACAGGCCCGTCATGCCCATACTGCCCTTCCTGCTGCATTCGCCAATCCTAATTGGGAACCCACCACTTCTGCAGCACCCGTACTTCCCCCATTCACTGGCCAACCCGGCATTCAGGTGGAAACAGTTGATTTTACGTTACTTGATTTTTATTCGCTGTTTTTTACCGAAGATCTCTATAGATCTATTGTGGACCAAAGCAATTTGTACGCTGGTCAACACATCGCCACTATTCCCCAGTCCTCCCTTGCCAGAGATTGGAGACCAATTACGGTCTCCGAATTTAAGATCTTTCTGGGCCTTTCCCTCAACATGGGCATAAATAAAAAGAGTGCGTTGCGGTCATATTGGTCCACTGACCCAATTCACCATATGCCCTTGTTCTCTGCCTCCATTGCCAGGGCACGATACGAGCAGATTTTGCGGTTCATGCACTTCAACGACAATGTACTCTGTCGTCCTCGTGGAGACCCTGAATACGATTGGCTCTACAAAATTCGGCCCCTCGTAAACCACTTCAACCAACGTTTTGCAGACTTGTTTACTCCCCATCAAGTTGTCTGCGTTGACGAGTCCCTGATTAAATTTTCTGGCCGCTTGTCATTCAAACAGTACCTTCCTAGCAAGCGTGCCAGATACGAGGTCAAGATGTATAAGCTCTGTGACAGGGCCACAGGCTATACATGCAGTTTTATGGTTTACGAGGGCAAAGATAGTCACGTAGAGCCAACAAACTGCCCTGACTACATAGGAAGCGCTGGCAAGATTGTGTGGGACTTGGTGTCACCCTTATTCGGAAAGGGGTACCACTTGTACGTGGACAATTATTACACGAGCGTGCCACTTTTTAGTCACCTTTTTGATCATCAAATTGGAGCATTCCCCAGCGGCTTGTAGATTCCCGTCTTAGGCTGGGGGAGAGAGCCTGCTTGCGGTGTAATAATGGAAGTGGAGGGACAATAAGAATGTTTTCGTTCTTACCTCCCTTCATGCAGACACGACGGTCCAAATTACTACGGCAACTGGTGTTGTGGAGAAACCCCTCTGTGTCCACGAATATAACCAAAATATGGGAGGGGTGGACCTAAACGACCAGTTGTTGGCGCCGTACCTAGTTGCCCGTAAGGCCAGACGCTGGTACAAAAAAGTGTCTGTATACTGTATACTAACGCTTATGTGCTATACAGAGCTTCAGGACGGACTGGATCCTTCCTTAAATTCCAGGAAGAGATAGTCAGAGCCCTTCTGTTTCCAGACGGTGCTCCACCTCACCATCCCCAACCAAATAAAGTAAAAAAAATACAAAAAAAAAATATAAAATAAAAAACCAAAAATAGTTGTCGTTTTATTGTTAACGCTCTCTCTATTCTCTCTCTTGTTCTGCTCTTTTTTACTGTATTCTATTCTGAAATGTTTTATTGTTATGTTTTATCATGTTTGCTTTTCAGGTATGTAATTTCTTTATACTGTTTACTGTGTTTTTTTGTTAACATTTTTTTGTTTTCAGGTACGCCATTCAGCTGCAGCGCGGGTTTATTTATCTTGACAGCAACAGCGTTTGCTCCCACGATACATAAAGCCGTGACTCCAGCGCTGTCGGAGGTGATTTCACCACCACAGTTACATACTTCAGCATATATGCCGAAGCGTGGTGGCAGCAGTGGGCGGAGGAGCGATTTGCTCCTACCTTTTGCGGGAGGATGCCCCCATGTTTCGGCATATATATATTTTAGGCACAGGTTGCGTTAAATGTTTTATTTTTTACCATTTTTTTTGTATTTGCTTTGCAGGTATGGCAAGTCTTACTGCTATACTGTAATGTTATTTTGTTTTATTGTTAACCATCATTTGCTTAGCAGGTACGCCATTCAGTTGCAGCGCGGATTTATTTATCTTGACAGCAACAGCGTTTCCTCCCACGATACATAAAGCCATGACTCCAGCGCTGTCGGAGGTGATTTCACCACCACAGTTACATACTTCAGCATATATGCCGAAGCGTGGGGGCAGCAGTGGGCGGAGGAGCGATTTGCTCCTACCTTTTGCGGGAGGATGCCCCCATGCTTCGGCATATATAAACGGTGCATATATGCCCATCATTAGAAGTGGGTGGATGAAGGGAGGTATTCTAATTGTGGGCATACCCACCAATCAATCTCTTTTTTTCGTTCAGCCCACAGGCTGCATGAAAAAAAAGTTTACAATATATGCCCAACAAGGACCAGCAACGTACTGGTATGTTGCTGGACTTTAAGTGGTTCTACCAGAATGATGCCTGCAGGTTTAGGTATCATCTTGGTATCATTCTTTTCAGCCAGCGGTCGGCTTTCATGTAAAAGCAATCTTAGCAGCTAATTAGCCTCTTTTCTGCTTTTACAAGCAGTGGGAGGGAATGCCCCCCACCGTCTTCCATGTTTTTCTCTGGCTCTCCTGTCCCAACAGGGAACCTGAAAATGCAGCCGTTGATTCGGCCAGCTGACCATAGAGCTGATCAGAGACCAGAATGGCTCCAATCATCTCTATGGCCTAAGAAACCAGAAGCTACGAGCATTTCATGACTTAGATTTCGCCGGATGTAAACAGCGCCATAGGGAAATTGGGAAAGCATTTTATCACACCGATCTTGGTGTGGTCAGATGCTTTGAGGGCAGAGGAGAGATCTAGGGTCCAATAAAAAAAAAAAAAAAAAAAAAAAAAAAAAAAGGAGAGATAGAGAAAATCGGTCTGGCGTCAAATGTAAACAGCAATTGCACCATGCATGTAAGGCATCACCGCGAAGGTCAGATCGAGGGCAGTCATTTTAGCAGTAGACCTCCTCTGTAAATCTAAAGCGGTAACCTGTAAAGGCTTTTAAAAATGTATTCAGTTTGTCGCCACTGAACGTTTGTGCGCAATTTTAAAGCATGTCGTGTTTGGTATCCATGTACTTGGCCTAAGATCATCTTTTTTATTCCATCAAACATTTGGGAAATATAGTGTGTTTTAGTGCATTAAAATTTAAAAAAAAAGTGTGTTTTTTCCCCAAAAAATGCATTTGAAAAATCGCTGCGCAAATACGGTGTGAAAAAAAAAAATGAAACACCCACCATTTTAATCTGTAGGGCCTTTGCATATATAATGTTTGGAGGTTCAAAGTAATTTTCTTGCAAAAAAATGTTTTTCATGTAAACAAAAAGTGTCAGAAAGGGCTTTGTCTTCAAGTGGTTAGAAGAGTGGGTGATGTGTGACATAAGCTTCTAAATGTTGTGCAAAAAATGCCAGGACAGTTCAAACCCCCCCCCAAATGACCCCATTTTGGAAAGTAGACACCCCAAGCTATTTGCTGAAAGGCATGTCGAGTACATGGAATATTTATATTGTGACACAAGTTGCGGGAAAAAGACAAACATTTTTTTATTTTTTTTACTTTTTTTTTGCACAAAGTTGTCACCAAATGATATATTGCTCAAACATGCCATGGGAATATGTGAAATTACACCCCAAAATACATTCTGTTGCTTCTCCTGAGTTCGAGGATACCACATGTGAGACTTTTTTGGGAGCCTAGCCGCGTACGGGACCCCGAAAACCAAGCACCGCCTTCAGGGTTTCTAAGGGTGTAAATTTTTGATTTCACTCTTCACTGCCTATCACAGTTTCGGAGGCCATGGAATGCCCAGTCGGCACAAACCCCCCCAAATGGCCCCATTTTGGAAAGTAGAGCTGCAAAATACTCACCATGCCTCTCAGCAAATAGCTTGGGGTGTCTACTTTCCAAAATGGGGTCATTTGGGGGGGGGGGGGTTGTGCCATCTTGGCATTTTATGGCCTATGAAACTGTGATAGGTAGTGAGGAGTGAAATCAAAAATTTACGCCCTTAGAAATCCTGAAGGCAGTGATTGGTTTTCGTGGCCCCGTATGCAGCTAGGCCCCCAAAAAGTCCCACACATGTGGTATCCTCATACTCAAGAGAAGCAGCAGAAAGTATTTTGGGGTGTAATGCCACATATGTCCATGGCATGTTTGAGAAATATATCATTTAGTGACAACTTTGTGCAAAAGAAAAAAAAAAAAAAAAGTCTGTCACTTTCCCGCAACTTGTGGCAAAATATAAAATATTCCATGGACTCAACATGCCTCTCAACAAATAGCTTGGGGTGTCTACTTTCCAAAATGGGGTAACTTGGGGGGGGGGGGGGGGGGGTTGTGCCATCTGGGCATTTTATGGCCTTCAAAACTGTGATAGGCAGTGAGGAGTGAAATCAAAAAATTTACGCCCTTAGAAATCCTGGAGGCGGTGATTGGTTTTCGGGGCCCCGTACGCGGCTAGGCTCCCAAAAAGTTTCACACATGTGGTATCCCCATACTCAGGAGAAGCAGCTAAATGTATTTTGGGGCGCAATTCCACATATGCCCATGGCCTGTGTGAGCAATATATCATTTAGTGACAACTTTTTGTAAAAAAATATTTTTTTAAATTATTATTTTTCAATCACTTGGGACAAAAAAATTTAATATTTAATGGGCTTAACATGCCTCTCAACAATTTCCTTGGGGTGTCTACTTTCCAAAATGGGGTCATTTGGGGGGGGGGGTTGCACTGCCCTGCCATTTTAGCACCTCAAGAAATTAGATGGGCAGTCATAAACTAAAAGCTGTGTAAATTCCAGAAAATGTACCCTAGTTTGTAGACGCTATAACTTTTCCGCAAACCAATAAATATACGTGTATTGACATTTTTTTTACCAAAGACATGTGGCCGAATACATTTTGGCCTAAATGTATGACTAAAATTGAGTTTATTGGATTTTTTTTTATAACAAAAAGTTGAAAATATCATTTTTTTTAAAAATTTTTTGGTCTTTTTCCGTTTATAGCGCAAAAAATAAAAACCACAGAGGTGATCAAATACCATCAAAAGAAAGCTCTATTTGTGGGAAGAAAAGGACACAAATTTAGTTTGGGTACAGCATTGCATGACCGCACAATTAGCAGTTAAAGCAACGCAGTGCCAAATTGTAAAAAGTGCTCTGGTCAGGAAGGGGGTAAATCCTTCCGGGGCTGAAGTGGTTAAAGGCAACTTGATAGGAAGTAATGAAGGGAGGGATCAGTACGTGTGCAATATACATCAGACCCCATGCAAGCCAACCTCCAAAGTACCCACCTGAGTGATTTCTGGGTTGCCCCAACCTCTTGATCAGCTATGCGCTAGGCCTAGGTCCATAGGTTCATGTTGGGAAATCTTTGAGGCACATGAAGATCAAGACAAGAGTCGCAAAAGATCGAGAACCCAGTTAGTGCAATTTACACTCTCAAAGCTTTTCTCTGTGGAGTAGTTCTTCTTTATTGTGATTACCAGTGACATTAGAGCACTGCAAGGAGTATATCTCATGATCATACGAAAGGGTACATGTTGGTACATGTTGGTTTGCGCTCTTTAATCGCACATCATTATAAAATGGTCAGTACATGCTGTATTGCATGCTGTTCATACTCGGTCACTATGAGATTTGTTTTCTGTATTCTGCAAAAATCCTGGTTAATCCTGCTGCTCACTGTCCCACCTACCTGGTTTGCTGCAGCCCGAGATTGTGTACACCAGCCATTATCACATCTACTGAGCATGTTCCAGTTTTGGTTCCCTTCTAAGCTGTTAATTTCTTCCTTTTTCTTACCTGTGCAGCCCACATAACTACTGAGTCACACATGTGGGCATATGCACACTAGATAAATGACAGTTCAGTCCCTCCCACCAATGACATGCCTACTAAACAGCTAAACACAATGGGGGAGGGATAATACATGTTGATTAAAGCATCACCTCCCTGTAATTCTAAGCACATACAAAAACAATAGACACAAGCTGGAGGGCTAGTAAATGTAAAGAGGAAAGGATCGCTGCTACTCCCGCCCAGGCCAGGTGAATAAACTAAGGAACGGTCTTAGCCTACATGTCTCCAACACGTGTGGTGTGGTGGAGACATACAGGCTGAGGCTGCTCCCCATCATTTATTCACCTACGTTGGTCGGGAATAGCAGTAATCCTTTCCATTTACTAGCCCTCTGGATTGGTATCACGACAAGCCTGCACCCCATGTTCTGGGACACGGGGATTTACTTTCACCTCTACTTTGAGTGGTACCAAAAGCAATATAACAGGTCATAGGCTGGAGGGGGCATGAATGAGGCTGTGATTAGCAAGACCTCCTCCCTAGATAGCCCAAACCATGTTTTTTTTTTTTTTGCAAAAAGTAGATTATACTATGTTATACTACATATTTGACATGTATGAAGATTTTAAACATTTTATAGTAATTATGTATTTTTCCTTTGCATTGAAGGCTTTTTTTTTTTTTTTTTTTCTTTCAATGATTTTTATTGAAAAATATAAAGAATATAAAGAATAGCATGTACAAATTGCACAACATATACAGTTTAAAATTAAATGGGGAAAGAAGGGGGGGGGAAAGAATGGGGGAGGGCCACATATTTCAGCCTATGTGGTCTACAGGACTCCTATGAACATTCCATGTTATGCATTATTTCTTTTTACTATGGGGATATCTATACGTCTGTACCCACTCAGATTTCTTCAACTTACATGTGTATCCAGGCTATAAACCTAAGAGCCCTTGCACACTGGGGCGGTTTGCAGGCGCTATTGCGCTAATAATAGCGCCTGCAAACCGCCCAGAAAAGTGCCGCTCCTTGCATTCCAGTGTGAAAGCCCCGAGGGCTTGCACACTGGAGCGATGCGCTGGCAGGACGGTAAAAAAAGTCCTGCTAGCCGCATCTTCGGAGCGGTGAAGGAGCGGTGTGTATACCGCTCCTTTACCGCTCCTGCCCATTGAAATCAATGGGACGGCGCGGCTATACCGCCGGCAATGCGCCTCTGCAGAGGCGCTTTGCGGTGGTATTTAACCCCTTCTCGGCCGCTAGCGGGGGGTAAAACCGCCCCGCTAGCGGCCGAATACCGACGGTAAAACGCCGCTAATAATAGCGGCGTTTTACCGCCGACGCCGCCCCCCGCCCCAGTGTGCAAGGGCTCTAACACAATACATTTGGGTATATATTTTGCTTGTTATATTTATTCATCAATTCAATCATTTATCTTTCACTTTACTGCATTGTGTGGAGGGGAGGTGCGCCACCGGGACCCGAACGCCCACCCCAATTGGGGTCTCTACTGTGGGCCGGGGGTCCCCGCCCCCCCCCCCCCTTGTCGCTCATATGACAGAATTTCCATATCTGTTTCTATGGCAACATCTTAGGTAGGAGGACCTGCATAGATTGTTAAAAAGATAGAGCAGCAAAAGGAAAAGAATAGGGGTAATAGAGAGAGAAATAGAAGAGAGGGAGAAAAGTTAGGGAGAAGTTCGGGTGGAGTGCACCCCAAGGGATCCCTCTCAGGATCCGTTAATTTTCAAAACCTGTTGATAAATAGGACAACCATGGTTCCCAAATTCTATCGAAAGCCCTCTGTTTATCTAGAATTGCCGTGAGGCGTTCATTAATCATGATCCAAGTCAGTTTTGCTTTAACCATTTCAAAAGGAATCAGGGGTTTTCTCCAGGCTCCCGCTACCGCTATTCTAGATGCTGTAAATATAAAAGATATGAGTTTCCTGGTATGACTAGGTATTCCTTCTACTTGGTCTCCCAATAAAGCTTGTTGTGGGGATTTGGTGAGGTTAACTTGGGTCAGTGAATATATGAAGTTATAGATCCGTATCCAGAATCGTTTGACCTTGGGACAGGTCCACCAAGTGTGGTACATTGTACCTTCTTTGCCGCATCCTCTGAAGCACAAAGGAGAGGCATCGGCAATATATGTCGCAATTCTCGTCGGGACCATGTACCACCTTAATAAAACTTTGTAGTTCGCTTCTATCAGAGAAGTATTAATATAGCCTTTCGAAGCCATCTGTGCCATTTTGTACCATTTGTCAGTTTCCATCGTTATCTCCAAATCTTGCTCCCACCTTAGCATATAGGGTAATTTCCCCGTTATGGAAATCAGAATGCTATAGATTAGTGATATGTGGCCTTTGTGTTTATCATAAGACTTACATAGGTATTCCATTGGGGTGGAAGATAGAATGTCAGTCTTACGCTGTAGAGTATGCAGGAAATGAACTATCTGGAGAGAACGATAAGACTCTGTGTTTGGTAATTGAAACTTTTCTATTGGTGCTTGTTTCGGTAATATACCTTTGTGGTCACACATGTCGGCTATGCGTATCAGGCCTTTGTTAGTCCACCATGATAGGCTTTGGGGATTAAGACCTGGGGTGAAATCTGGGTTCCCCGCCAAGGGGGCCATGGGAGAATGTATGGAGCGGAAAGCAAAAGGTTTTTGTAATCTATCCCACAAACTCATTGAGAAGGATAATGTGGGGCACATTAAGGTTGGTCTGTCTTTCATGTTAAGCCACATCATGTGGCTGATGGGTTTTGTGGGGTAAGGGGCTGATTCCATTTTCATCCAAGACGGAGCTGGTGCTCCAGAGTGGGAGCGAATTAATTGAGCCAATTGGGCTGCTTCAAAGTATTTTATCAAATTAGGGGCTCCCAGGCCTTTTTTTTTTTTTTTTTTTTAAACATGTGACCAGCAGCAGAGAACTAGAGGAACCTTCTGCTGATGTTTCCCTGCAGATGGGCTGGGAAGGAGCTGGGTCACATGACAGCTGTATATAGATGAAAAAAGGGTACTTAACCACTTCAATATCGGGCACTTAGACACCTTCCTGCCCAGACCAATGTTCAGCTTTCAGTGCCGTCGCAGTTTGAATGACAATTGCGCGGTCATGCTACACTGTACTCAAACTAAATTTTTATCATTTTGTTCCCACAAATAGAGCTTTCTTTTAGTGGTATTTGATCACCTCTGCGGTTTTCATTTTTTGCTAAACAAATAAAAAAAGACCGAAAATTTTGAAAAAAAAAAATAAAAGTTTTGCTTTTGTTTCTGTTTAAAAAATTTTGTAAATAAGTAAATTTTCTTTCACTGATGGGCACTGATAAGGCGGCACTGACAGGCACTGATAAGGCGGCAGCGATGAGGTGGCACCAATGAGCGGGCACTGATATGCGGCACTGATAGGCGGCACTGATGGGCACTGAAAGGCTGCAAAGATGGGTTCTTATGGGTGGTAATGATGGGCACTGATAGGCGGCACTGCTGGGCAATGATGGGTCCGGATACGTGGCACAGATGGGCACTGATAGGCATCCCTGGTGGCACTGGCAGTGGTAGGCATTGGAGTGGGCACTGATTGGCAGCTGCCTGGGCATTGATTGGCAGCTGCCTTTACACTGGTTAGTATTTCCCTGGGGGTCTAGGGGGCATACCTGGTGGTCCAGTGTGGCTGGTTTCCCTGGTGGTCCTGGGTAGGATCCGAGGGGGGGCTGTGCTGATAAACAATCAGCACAGACCCCCCCTGTCAGGAGAGCAGCCGATCGGCTCTCCTCTACTCGCGTCTGTCAGACCCGAGTGAGGAAAAGCCGATCACCGGCTCTTCCTATTTACATCGTGATCAGCCGTAATTGGACACGGCTGATCACGTGGTAAAGAGTCTCCGTCAGACTCTTTACCTAGATCGGTGCTGCGGAGTGTCAGACTGACACCCCGCAACAACGATCGCCGCGATGCGCGCCCCCGGGGACGTGCAGCGGCTCAATATCCTGCGGACGTCATATGACGTCAAGTCAGGATATTGAAACCACTTTGCCGCCGTCATTCTGCTATATGGCGGGCGGCAAGTGGTTAAAGTGGATGTAAACCCAAAAAATAATTTTTTTTTAGATCATACTGTAGAGTATAAGATTTCCTATCATTTGAGCCCAGTCTTGCCACACAGAGTTAATCCATCTCTGAGCAATCCTCTTTTATTGTTCAGTGAGAGAAATCTTGACAAACTGACAAAAACTTTGTCAAATACTCCCCCTTGCTGTGAGTGACAGCCTAAGACACATGCATTATTTTTTAAATTCCCTCCCCCACTCGTTTCTTCAGCAGCTCTGCAAGGATTGGCTGTTCCACACCTCAGCATGATTTGGCATTCTGAAGTCATGTGGTTACTTTCCTGTCTTTTTACTGGATGTTAGAGATCATAGCAGAAGTTCGGTGTTAGAAATACACAGGAGAAAATGCATATTGACAAGGGGAGTGTAGAGGTGGGCGGGGAGTCTACTGACATCACGACTCCACCCACCGTGCTCCAGACAACAGACCCACCCACAGAATATGCATTTTTTCGGGTCTCATAACAGACAGAGGGGAGACATTTGACAGGTAAAGATACATGCAGGAGGCATGTATATCCTTATAGATAACCCTTATGGCAGTAGTTTAGAAAGGATGACATTGGGTTTACATCCACTTTAAAGTGGTTGTAAAACTATGAAAAAAAGCATATCCCTTTATAGCATGTACTTGTCTCAACTAACATTATTAGGGGGAGTTACTAAACCTGGAGTGCGCAAAATCCCGTGCTGCTCCGCATAGAAACCAATCAGCTTCCAAGTTTTATTATCAAAGCTTAATTGAACAAGCTGAAGTTAGAAGCCGATTGACTACCATGCACAACTGCACCAGATTCTTAGTGCTCTACTTTTAGTAAATCAACCCCCAAGTGTCATTTCTGTCTGCTGCTTCATTCCTCTGCTATTAGCATGAATCACTTCTGACAAGTTTTCCTGACACCAAGAGAAAAAATAGTGACGGGAGAAGGAACTCCAGCTGATTGACAGCCTCGGCTCTGTTCCTGTGTGCAGGGGGTGCGTCTCTTCCCTCCAATCAGCTCTCAGAGCTCTCCTTCCCCATCTTTTCAGAGCGGGGAGATCCTGTGCAAATTCTACACTTTGAATGGATGTAGGGGAAAGACTGCCATAGAAAAGCAGGTACAACATATGTAGGGGGATAAGGATGTGTTTTACCTGAGGCCAGTCACTTCACTGGGTATATGTAAGGATTTACAACCACTTTGAGTTTTTTGTTTATTAAAATACAGTGGCATCATGCATATACATAATAAGGAGGGATAATGCAAATTAAACACCGTTTCCTTTAAAAAGGCCACCTGTATGAAAAAAAAAAAAAAAAAAAATTTACACTGCCATTGCCAACATCCTAAAAATTTAACAAAAAGGTCCGGATGGACGCTCTCCAATGAAAACGGTTTCTTTATTGTTATAATAAATCCACGCAGCAAGGTTAAAACCACTAATAATAATTAAATTAATAATCAGAAATTAAATAATAATTCAATATTTTTAGTTACCGACTTAACATAAGCAGACAGCAAGAGAAGTAAAAATTCCAGATCTGCATATTCCTCCCAGGTTAGCCACTCAAAATTAGTCAAGACAGCCAAGAAACTAACATCTTCAACAGGAGAGATCAGAAACGGCACCCTTAGAACTCTACTTATCGTTTTTTTTTTTTGGAACAATGTGCCTACCAAAGAGTGTAACTGGATTGAATGGGATCTACTGTAATGAAACATGTAGGGAGTTTTTGTTGCTCTTCAGACAGCCCAAGTCCTGGCCAACACTCAGAAGGCTGTAGATCACCACAAAATAAAGGAAGTTACACTGTGTAACCAAAGTATAGTGACATGCAAATCTAAGAGGAAACCTGTAAAAAATGCTAGTTATCTTTGGAAATCCCTGTGTTAATACTCTGAGTCAATGACCTGAACAATTACGGTATTCAGAAGTGCAAATGACATCAGGACATTTGATCTACTTGTTCCACGACACAAAGTATTAAAGCAAATCTATCAGCATGACAACCTGGTAGTTAGCATTTTTACAATGAGAGTTCAGCAAAAGCAGTTAATAGATTTCTTTCCCTTTCCTTCCCTTAAAGCGGAGTTCCACCCAAAATTGGAACTTCAGCTTTAAGGTATCTTGACCCCCTGACATGCCACATTTGTCATGTCAATTTTTTTTGGGGGGGGGGGGGGGGGGGGGTGGAAGAGCAGTTACCTAGTTTTGACAGGTACCCAACTCCCACTTCCACCTGCGTCGCCTAGGCGACTCCTCCTCTCCCCTCCCTCCCAGCAATCTTCTGCGACATGTCCCAGAAGGTTGCCCGGCCATTTGGGATGCGCAAGCTGTCACAGCCGGGTGTCCACACTTGCAATGCCAATGCTGCAGACAGGCAGGGAAGAGGACGGAGGCTTCGGGCGGCCGCATTGCTGAACCATGGGACAGGCGAGCATTTAATAAAAGTCAACATCTACACTTTTTGTAGCTGCTGACTTTTAATAAACATGGGTGGAGCTGGAACTCTGCTTTAAAGTGTTACTAGACCCAGGACCCTGCATTCACTATATCTGGTCTCCCACAGTACACAGAACGTGGAAATCCAGTTATTTGAGTGAATATAAACTGCTAAAAACCTTTTCTCATCAGCAGTATATAGCAGTCTTGTGACTTCTATCAGTGTCTGGCTGAGACCTGGTTAAAGCTTGTAGGAGGATTTTTCATTCTCCTCTGACTGTCCTATGATGTTGCATGAGGCCTGACCCTCTGTCTGACAGTGCGGATTGGCTTGTGCTGATCACATGCATAACCCCCCCCCCCCCAAAAAAAAAAAAAAAAAAAAAAAAAAAAAAAAAAAAACACACACACACACACAACACTATAGCAATACACACCAAATTGAGCATGTACAGCTTGTCCCCTAGCCTCTGTACTACCAGGAGATGGTCTGGAAACTCTGGAAGGGAAGGATCAGGGAAGACAGGAACAAACAGCCTTTTAACTCAATGTAGAGGATTAACCCCTTAGGTACCACAGTGAGTGTCAAGCATGCTTTACTGCATATACAGACTGATTTTAACCACTTAAAGACCGAGACTCTGAGATTTGTTGTTTACAAGTTAAAAACAGGTTTTTTTTTTTGCTAGAAAATTACTTAGAACCCCCAAACATTATACATTATTTTTTTTCTAACACCCTAGAGAATAAAATGGCGGTCGATGCAATACTTTGTCACATCATATTTGCGCAGTGGTCTTACAAGCGCACTTTTTTGGAAAAAATACCCCTTTTGAATTAAAAAAATAAGACAGTAAAGTATGCCCAATTTTTTTTTATATTGTAAAAGATAATGTTACGCCGAGTAAATTGATACCCAACATGTCACACTTCAAAATTGCGCCTGCTCGTGGAATGGCGACAAACCATTACCCTTAAAAATCTCCATAGGCGACGTTTAAAAAATTCTACAGGTTGCATGTTTTAAGTTACAGAGGAGGTCTAGGGCTAGAATTATTGCTCTGGCTCTACCGATCACGACAATACCTCACATGTGTGGTTTGAACACAGTTTTCATATGCGGGCGCTAGTCACATATGCGTTCGCTACTGCACGCGAGCTCATCAGGACGGGGCGCATTTAAAAAAAAAAAAAAAAAAAAAAAAATTTCTTATTTAGTTTACTTTTTTTTTTTTTAGTGTCACTTTTATTCCTATTACAGGGAATGTAAACATCCCTTGTAATAGAAAAAAGCATGGCAGGTCCTCTTAAATATGAGATCTGGGGTCAAAAAGACCTCAGATCTCATATTTACATTAAAATGCAATAAAAAAAAAAATTAAAAAAAACATTTGTCATTTAAAAAAAATTGGCCCTTTAAGAGCTATGGGCAGAAGTGACGTTTTGACGTCACTTCCGCCCTGCAGTGATATGGAGACAGGTGGGGCCCTCTTCCTGACAGGAGAATAGACGCGATCGCCCCCGCCACTGTCGACGGCTCTGGTAAGCGGCGGAGGGCACCGGATCGCGGTGGGGGGCGCCTCTCCTGCCTCCGATAAAAGTGATCTCGTGGCGAATCCGCGAATTGTAGCGGACCGCCCGCTGAAGAAGAGGATACCGGGGTTATGGCAGCTAGCTGCTGCCATAACAATGATATCCTCCTTCAAAGTCATCACGTAAAACGACGGTGGGCGGTGCGGAAGTGGTTAAGGTTGTGGGTTTAGTAACACTTTAAAACTGAACCTGTTCATTTTCTATGCTGACCAAGACACGGATTCATAAAGAATAAAAAATTACCACCACTACTTCACTCCCTGTCACTGCATTCTACCACTGGGAGGGAAGGAAGAATAACCTATGTAAACTCATACAGGGCTGAGAACTTTATTCCCATATTCATGTGATAATATTGAAGGAAACCAACACATCCAAGTCACAAGCCCCATTTCATACCTAGATGTTCCAGGCATTTCTCTTTGTTCCCCGTAAATGAACAGAGGGGCAAAAGGGAAGGTTAGGTGCTAAGGAAAGAGGCAAACCACAGATTCACATTCTCTCAATCTTGTAAAAAACTGGAAGATCTGATTAAATAAGATAAGAGGGGATCTGTGAAGATACATGTATTTTCTATGACCACAAAGAACAAAAAAAACAACAAAAACAAAAACACACCCCTCACACATACTCCACGTCAATACAGTTTTCATCAGAAAAGTATAATTACCTTTGTACGCCTTCCATCTGTTCCTTTGTGTAACTCTTTACAACATCCCCAGCAACATTTTCCTTCTCTGCATTTTGCTTGAGTTGCTCGTCTACATCGGAAGGCTTTGCCGCCTGAGGTCCATTCCTTGTTGTACCATCATCTTTTTCAAGTTTTGCCAGCAGTTCTTAAAGAAAAACAAAAATATATTCAAAATCTGTGATCTAAATGAAAGGATGGCAGCCTTAAAACATGTACAAATGCTTGGAGATCATTGTTAATTTCTTGGCATGGGTACTTTGCTGTGCTTACTGTATGAGTTACAAGATTCCACACACTATTCTCCCTATGGCCATTTTACAGAGTAGATGTCCTGGCTGTTCTCAGCATCTGCCCACAATGGTTTAGAACTCATTTCCTCGAGGCGAAGAACTCTGACAGCAGGCATTCAAGGAAGAAGCCATAGTTCAGACCGAAAGCATCCTAAGTGCCTTAACAGAAAAACAGTGTCCTAAGTGGACACAAAGTTTTAGTGCTGTGTTAGGGACAATTTTAGGCTGTGTGTTCTGCATAAAACAGAGCAGGCCACGTCCATGTGTAAAGCTGCCCATACATGGGACAAAATTCAGCCGGTTCTGCAGGGGTCGGATCAATTTCAATCCATGTATGGTTCAACTCCTGTTCAACCACCTTGTTGGAACATTTCTGTTCGATCAGTGCCAAAGGGTATAGATTGCAGCGCTGATCTGTGTATTCTGATGGCAGGGAAGTCTCCCTGCTGTCAGAATGTAAAGACACAGCAAGGAGGATTCCCCTATTCACCTTGAATGTGTGGGTGGGGGAATCGGGTCACTATTTTTTGTTCAGCTTGCTGGTTGAAGAGAAATAAAAAGGGACTCATTCATGGCCAGCCTAAGGACCCTTTCACATGGGGTGGACTCTGGCAGTGGATCAGCCTGCTCAGCGAGCAATCCGTCTGCTGATCCCCAATGAGCAGGCAGATGACAGGTCCATGTCCGCTCTGTATCAGCCCGCTGTTCTCTATGGGGCGGTCAGATAGAAATGGACCACCTGTCCGTTTCTATCTGACTGACATCTGATCCGCCATGGGGAACAGACCCCATCCATCTGTTTAGTGGACAGGATTTGATTGGATGCCAGCGGGTGTTAGACACATGTCTGTTGATATTCGCCGCTCCACTGAGGGCAATGGAGGGTACGATTGGGTCCACCTGTCAGGTTTTTTTAGGGGGAACCATTCGGTCCACTCGTGTGAAAGGGGCAAAAGTGTTTGAGGCTTTAAATAGGACACAGCTTTAACAGAGGAGGACCTGGCCAAACCGCTATCCTCGGTGTACAAATCCCTTTTTAATAAAACTCCTCCAGGAATTACTAAGTGTAGGGAGAGATGGGAGGGAGAGATTGCAGATATTCAGGGGGAAGACTGGGATGACATGTGGGACCATCCATTCAAACACCTTGTTTCAGCCAGGGATCGCTTAATTCATTTCAAGTTCCTGCACAGGATATACCTCACTCCGGCTAGGTTGTCCCGTATCTATCCATCAGTGAGTAGTCAATGCTGGCGGTGCTCGCATGCCCCAGCGGACGCAGAACACGTCTTCTGGGGCTGTGCGCACATTCAGAGATTCTGGACAGAAGTAACAGAGTGTCTGGCAGAGGTATTGAGTATACCGATTCCATTAACACCTAGAGTATGTTTGATAAGACTGGTAGAGGAGGTGGTTCCTTCCCGAGCGCATCGCACCCTACTCAATATAGGGTTATTCTATGGTAGAAAAGCTATATTACTGAACTGGAAAAAATCTAATGCCCCATGTGACCCGGGAATATTGTGGGAGGCTCATAAAACAGTTATAAGGGGGATCCTTATTTCTCACGGTGCCCGTATGAAGAGAGAGAGAAATAAACAGCTATCACAACTCTTGCAAGAACTAGCCAACTCTGAAGCCAGGCACAAACATGCCCCTTCACAGTCATCTGAGATAGAATTATCCACTCTCAGAAGACAGATTACTGACATTCTACAGTACAGAGCAAAAGCAGCCATACAGCTCTGTCGCAAACAGACATATGAATATGGAGATAAATGTGGAAGAGTACTGGCCAGACTAGTTAGGAATCATAAATCAAGAACCTATATTCCACATATCTCTACACCACAAGGTAAAAAAGTGACACTACCTAAGCAAATAACCGAAATATTTAAGCAATTCTATTCCAACTTGTACAACTTGCCACAAACAAACCCCCCTAATACTGAGCTAGAGCACTACATACGTTCATCCCAAATGCCATCCCTCCCCCAAGAAATTAGAGAAGAACTAGAATCGCCCATAACGTTACTAGAAGTTCAGAAAGCTATAGGATCAATGAAACCAGGTAAAGCCCCTGGCCCAGATGGGTATACATTACAATATTATAAGAATCTCTTCCCAGTTTTGGGACCTCATATGGTCACACTGTTTAACAAAATGGGAACGGGGAAAATTTTTGCTAGAGAAACCCTAAGCGCTCATATCTCAGTAATTCACAAAGAGGGGAAGGACCCAACGGCATGTGGTAGCTACCGACCCATTTCACTGTTAAATCTTGATCTCAAACTGTTTACCAAAATTCTGGCTGTCCGGCTAGCGCAGCACCTCACACAACTAATCCACCTAGATCAGGTTGGCTTCATACCGTCTAGGGAAGCCAGAGATAGCACCACAAAAGTGCTAAATCTTTTACATTTTACTAGAACTGGGAAAATACCTTGTGTATTCCTCAATACAGACGCCGAAAAGGCGTTCGACCGAGTCAGTTGGCCATTTATGGTCGCCGTACTCAGGCACATAGGCCTAGGGGGGGTGATGCTTAGTCGGATAGCCAGTATATACTCCAATCCCACAGCATGAGTGAAAGCGAATGGGGTATTATCTGATCCCTTCCCTATAACAAATGGAACAAGACAGGGATGTCCCCTATCCCCTCTATTGTTCGCCCTTTCTCTCGAACCCTTCTTATCCACGATTCGACTAAATCCTGACATCCAAGGCATACCTATTGGTCCCATGCAACACAAAATATCAGCATATGCAGATGACCTACTTTTCTCAATAACAAACCCAACGATCTCCCTGCCTAACCTTCTTAAGGAATTTGAGAGATACGGTAAATTATCTAATTTAAAAATAAATTTCTCCAAATCAGAGGCAATGGGACTCCTGTTAACTCCTAATAATCTCCGTAATCTACAAACCAGTTTCCGCTTCAGGTGGACGGACTCTACCTTATCATATTTAGGCACCAAAATAACACCGGATCCAGCCCTACTGTTTGACAGCAACTTCCCACCTCTTCTGAATAGGACTAGAATCCTACTAAGTGAGTGGGATACGGGATTACATTCATGGTTTGGGCGGTGCAATCTAATTAAAATGAGCATATTGCCAAAATTTTTATATCTATTCCAAGCCCTACCAATCAACATCCCTACCTCATACTTTAAACAAGTACAATCCCTCTTCACCCGATTCGTATGGGCAAATAAAAAACCCCGTATCCCCAGATCGCAGTTATGTACACCAAAACACTTTGGAGGGGTTGCACTTCCGGATATCAGGAAATATTACCAGGCAGTCCATGTAGGTAGAGTGGTGGATTGGCAACGACACAAAGCAGTTAAATTATGGGCACAAATAGAGCAACATCAAACAAAAATACCTCTACAGACTGCACTGTGGTGTTGTGCCTCTCTACCTATAGAATTGAAATCACACCCCCTCATAGGAAACACTATAAAACAATGCCTTCACGCCACACTACAGACATCACTAACGACCAGAGAATCCCCCTTAACTCCGATCTTAGGAAACCCCAAGTTTCAACCTGGAATTTCATCTGAACGATTTCAGGCACTAAAGAACTCTGGCTGTGTCAAAGCCTCACAATTTATCCAAAACAATAGATGGCCCTCTATTCCAGAGCTATTAGACCCGACTGGCCCATTCAAACTCACATTTTGGAGTGCAATACAAATTCATCATTTCCTCCAGACAATCCAAAACCCTCAATTATACGACAGACCTCTGACTACATTTGAGGAGATATGTTCAGACACAGAACCATTACCACAGGTCTTATCCAAAATGTACACTCTACTAAACACACCCCCACAACAACCCAACCTGCCATGTATTATGAAATGGGAAACAGACCTTCAGCGCTCTTTCACTCCGGTCCAGAAGCAGAACATGATAGCTCTCTCCCTTAAATCATCAATATGCACTAAATTACAAGAAATGAACTATAAGATCCTGACGAGGTGGTACTTAACACCCAGTCGTCTACATACTATATTTCCTGATACATCCAAATACTGCTGGCGATGCCAGATGGAAGAGGGAACGATGCTACACGTGTTTTGGTCCTGTCCTAGACTGACACATTTCTGGACTGCGGTTCGTTCTATCTCTCAAAAAATCACGGATTTTCAAATTCCAAACGACCCAGCATTTTTCTTGCTCCAGGTGTCGTCCATACCGCTCAAAAAGTATAAAAAATCAGTATTACGTCACTTAATAAACGCAGCTAAGTCCTGCATCCCTTTGCTATGGAAACAAACCTCCCCACCAACCGTATCAATGTGGCTACGGAAAGTGGAAGACGTAAACAACTTAGAAGACATTATACTGACAGCTCAAGATAGACAAGAAGTCTATAAGAAAACATGGACGCTCTGGAATATGTTCAAATATTCAGACGAAGGTAAAACCCTTATGGGGAATCCCACTTAACAACTTGTAACTTTTTGGTTAAAAGAAACCCGGCTTACTCAAAGCAACCACCGACGCCTCACCATCTACCCCCCCCCCCCTCCCTGCCCCTTCCCTTTCACCCTCTACCTATTCTCTTTCTCTCTTCTTTCTTATACTTACTTTTTCTTCTCTTTAATCTATTTTTTGGTAGCTCCCTTCTATCTGGCGCAGTCGCAACAGCTCTTAAACAGTAAACGTTTAAATATGACACCAACTAATATCTATGGTGAATGTACTAAGATTTTGATGCACTGAAATGTTGTAATACTAAGAAAATATACCTGTCAGGGATAACAACATATAACAGAAATAGATGGACAAGAGCTTTACTTTTATAAACAGACTTTGTTTTGATATGATGTTCTGTGAGGAGGCTGCGACCTCGCTTTTCTAATTTCTCCTTTTTTTTTTTTTTTTTTTTACTTTGTCTGGGGATCTGCCCCTTTTCTATGAAAATTAATAAAAATTTATATTTGGAAAAAAAAAAAATCTAATGCCCCTACTGTATTATTTTGGAAAAAATTGATAAATTCGGTTATCCCTTTATATAAAGCAACCTATCACGCCAGAGGTTGTCCTAAGAAATTCTCTAAGGTATGGCAGGCGTGGCTGGACTCTACAGCTACAGTGAGTTAGAGGGGTACTCATGGTTTAGGAGGTTAAGAGTGATACAATGACGTTCCATGCTGATTGTTGGTCGCTAATATATGTAAAATCTATCTAGGGTGTTCTGTCCTATAATGCACTATAACAATGTACACGGGGAGCTAAGAGAGGATGTCCTGTTTAAACTAAAACTCTTGATGCACAGTTTCATTTTATTATGTGCTACTATATGGCTGTTGTTTGGGTGGTAGTGGGTGGGGGGGAGGGGGGAGAATTTAAGTCTGGTTAGTTGTTGCCTATCGGCCCTGCGTGGTCGGTCTGATTGGTATGTTGCCAATCGAAGTTTGTATGTGAATGTATGTTTGTCTATAAAATTAATAAAAAGAATTAAAAAAAAAAAAAGAAAATAGGACACAGCTGTTGTAATAGGAACAGTCATTGGAAATGAGAAAGCACAAAAATTGAGGTCTTGCTGTAAAGAGGAACAGTTAAAGCTAGTTCACACCATAACACAAGCCATGTGTCTTATAATGCATATTACTGCAACCCACAGTAAATGAGTGTTACAGTGCACTGCCATTCAAAGCAGGTACCCAGCTCCCACTTCCGCCCACGGTGCAGCGATGCGGCCACCCGAACCCTTGCTTCTCTCCCTCTCCTCTCCCTGACACTGGGATCACAAGTGTGGGCACCCAGCTGTGGCAGCCGGGTGCGCACTGAGCATGCACGTCCTGAATTGCCAGGCAATCTTCTGGGACCTGTGACGTGTCACAGAAGATAGTAGGGAGGGAGGGGGAGAGGAGGAGTCGCCTACACTGTGCGAGAGCCGATTGGAGGAAAGGCACACCCCCCACTCCACATTGGCAGAGGAATGAAGAAATTGTGTAGAGCTGTACTCGGAATAGACAAGCTCTCTGCTCATCTCCTTCCAACACAAATTTTCAGCTGCTTTTATCTCGGTTGTCGGAGAACTTGTCAGAAGTTATCATGCTGATAACAGAGGAACAGCGCGACAGAAAGACACAGCACTAAGAGCTTTGGAGAGAGATAAACACTACAGATATACAGTGCCCTGCAAAAGTATTCACCCCCTTGGCATGTTTCGTGTTTTTTGTTGCCTCACAACCTGGAATTAACATGGACTGTTTGAGGATTTGCAGCATTTAATTTACAGAACATGCCCACAACTTTGAAGATTTGGTTTTTTTTTATTGTGAAGCAAACAACAAATAGGACAAAATAACAGAAAAAGTCAACATGCATAACTATTCACCCCCCTAAAGTCAATACTTTGTAGAGCCACCTTCTGCGGCTATCACAGCTCCAAGTTTCTTTGGATAAGTCTCTAGGAGCTTGCCACATCTTTCCACTGGGATTTTTGCCCATTCCTCCTTGCAAAACTGCTCCAGTTCCTTCAAATTGGATAGTTTGCACTTGTGAACAGCAATCTAAGTCTGACCACAGATTTTCTATTGGATTGAGGTCTGGGCTTTGACTAGGCCATTCTAACACATTTACGTGTTTCCCCTTAAACCACTCAAGTGTTGCTTTAGCAGTGTGTTTGGGGTCATTGTCCTGCTGGAATGTGAACCTCCATCCTAGCCTCAAATCACACACAGAGTGGTACAGGTTTTGCTCAAGAATATCCCTGTATTTAGCACTGTAACGAGCCCCTGCTCGCTCGGTTCCACTCTCCCGACACTCCTCTGCGGCTATAGAATCAGATTGCAGATCACAACATCTGATGGTTCGGTCATCCGATGCTCTGTGATTCGAACTACAGCTATGTGCCATTCAAATCCAGTAGTGATAGCTCAGAACAAACACCAGGCAGGCTGTATGTAAGTTCAAACAGGAATCTCACTTTTATTGATGCACACAACACACTTTTATACACAGCAGTTTGAACACCCCACCCCCAACAACCACTTTCCTATTGGTCAATTGTAAAGTACACTCGAGTCTTCACTCAGGTCCTCTTGTCCATGCAAATGAGGACTTGAAACAGGGTCAGCAGGGATTGGTCCAATAGCTTGAATAGGAGAACTGATATGTGTAATGACACAGAGAAGCCCCAGGGGGTAATTAAAGTACATAAACAGTCAAACACAGAACAATGCCTTCCTTCCAGACCATGGAACCGTCTGAAGGGGGTTAGCCTTAAAACAGGGCAGCAGATCCCCCCCCCCCCCACTGTGTAATAGAATCAAAGGAGAAATACTTCAGTATTCCAAGCTTCATGACAAGCACCATCCATCTTTCGCTCAACTCTGACCAGTTTCCCAGTCCTGACTGCTGAAAAAGATCCCCACAGCACGATGCTGCCACCACCATGTTTCACTGTGGGGATGGCGTTCTTTGGGTGATGTGATGTTTTGGGTTTGCAGCAGACATAGCGTTTTCTTTGATGGCCAAAAACTTCAATTTTAGTCTCATCAGACCAGAGCACCTTCCTCCATACATTTTGGGAGTCTCCCACATGCCTTTTCGGAAACTCAAAACATTCCATTTTGTTTTTTGCTGAAAGTAATGGCTTTCATCAGGCCACTTTGCCATAAAGCCCAACTATATGGAGCGTACGGCTTATTGTCATCCTATGTACAAATACTCCAGTCTCTGCTGTGGAACTCTGGCAGCTCCTCCAGGGTTACTTTAGGTCTTTGCGCTGCCTCTCTGATTAATGCCCTCCTTGCCCGGTCCGTGAGTTTTGGTGTGCGGCCGTCTCTTGGCAAGTTTGCTGTTGTGTCATGTTCTTTCCATTTGGTTATGATAGATTTGATGGTGCTCCTAGGGATCATCAAAGATTTGGATGTTTTTTTTTAGCCTAACCCCGACTTGTACTTCTCAACAACATTGTCCCTTACTTGTTTGGAGAGTTCCTTGGTCTTCATGGCAGTGTTTGGTTAGTGGTGCCTCTTGCTTAGGTGTTTTAGCCTCTGGGGCATATCAAAAAGGTGTGTATATGTAATGACAGATCATGTGACACTTAGATTGCACACAGGTGGACATCATTTCACCAATTATGTGACTTCTGAAGGTAATTGGTTGCACCAAAGCTTTTTTATGGGCATCATAACAAGGGGGGTGAACACATACGCACATGCCAATTACCAGTTTTTTTTTTATTTCTGAAAAATTGTTTTATGTATATATTTTTCTACTTTTACTTCAACAACTTAGACTATTGTGTTCTGATCAAATATAATTCAGATTAAAAAAAAATATTGAACTAAAGGCTGTAATGTAACAAAATGGGTAAAATGCCAAGGGGGTGAATACTTTTGCAAGGCACTGTATGTGCCCAGGTCAAATTTCATGAATGGGTTTTACAACCACTTTAAAGTGGACTTTCACTCTATGGCAACTGTAAAGTTGTCCTATTAATGTAGCCTGTGAGGGGGGAGAAGGGCTGCAGCCAGGCACAGCACTGGACTCAGGTAAGTGTTTTTTCAAACCTTTTTGACTTCAGAATCACTTTAAAGCCCCATACACACTATCAGATTTTCTGATGATTTTTGTCTTCAGATTTACCAAAACCATGTAGTGTAAGGGCCTGCCTGATTGCATACACATTGAAACTCCTAAGGTTTGACCTCATTAGGGCTGGGGAAAAAAAATCAATTTAAATCTTGAATCGAGTTGAGAGGTCAAATTGATTCAAAATTTAGGCAAATCGATTCTTTTGGATTTTTTTTTCACCGCGCCGGTCCTGAGGAGCTGCGGGCAGGAGTTTTTAGGCGAGGCCGGACGCCACGGACTAGGCCGAAGCTGCTGCCTCGCCTAAAAACTCCTGCCCGCAGCTTCTCAGGACCGGCGTGGTGTCCAAAAAAAAGAAAACTCAATTCGAATCGTGAATCGAGTTTTTTTTTTTTTTAAGAAAATCGCTGATTTTTTTTTTTTTTTTTTTGGAAAATCTCCCAGCCCTACCTCATATTATATGGTTTTAGTAAATCTGAAGGGAAAAAAAAAAAACGCAGAAAATCTGATAGTATGTATGGGGCTTTAAACTCAGCCCAAACTTTTAGTCAAGGATAAAAAGCAGAGACTAAAACTTGGGTTTCCGCAGCCAACACTGCGCTCTTGGGAAAATTTCCCCTCACTTCCTGTTCCAGTGACCACCCGGGACATCAGTAAAAATCTGAAAGAGCATCTCAAACTTTCCCATACTATGAAAAAAAAAAAAAAAAAAAAAAAAAAACTACATGGGAGCACCACTTCAACAAACATGGCCTTTAAACATGCACATAATCTGTAGGATTCAGTAACCCCATCTTACTTTTATATTAAAGCCCAACTCCGGGCAAAACATTTTTTTCCCCAAGCAGTGGGGCTGTTCCCACATTGCATGGGCTACTTGTTTTTTCTAGAGCCGAGGAGAGCAGAGATATACTAACTTGATCCTCCCAGCAAAAGAGTGGCCCCTGTGGCTCTTGCCCCACCCCACTCCCTGTGGTAGAGTGGTGTTGTGTGGTGGACTATTCCTGATGTCATCATGCCCAGAGCAGACTCCACAGACCAGGAACAGCCCATCGATAGGCCGCTGGGGAGCGCAGTTTTTAGGACGATCAAATATAAGATTTCTGCTCACTCCTAGACAGAAACAAACAGTTGACCAGTGCATTGCGGGCACAGCCCCACTGGATGTGGAAGAACTTTTTTTTACCCGGAGTTGGTCTTTAAGTTGAGGCAATAAAGCTGCCACACAATTAGCACAGAAACAGACATGGAACTAGAATTTCATCGACTTTAATGTGATAGCCTGGTGAAATCCTGAACACCAGTGTACTGCAAACAGTGCAACTACAGTACTGCAGATTCCAGCTACACAAGAAAATGTAATGTGTGTGATCCAACACCTTAGATCATGTCTCAGCAAAGTGTTAATCAGTTAATGAAGACTCCATAGCACATTACTAATTTAAATGAGAGATTCAAGTCAGCATACACTGCAATGACCGGCTCAGCCAGTCTAACCCATCATGAACTTGCATAGCTGAAATGTCAGTTTACATATAAACACATACTGCACATGCTTGCAACACGTTCATGTCATTTTAACCTTAACAAGACCAGATACAGCTGCAAGTAGAGTATATAATGAATGAGTATAGTGTTATGAAAACAAAGGCTTCCTACAACATAATGCTTCAAAAGACTATATAGGATTTGAATGGCATTCACAATTAAAACGTACACGGATTAAAATGAAATTTGCGATAAATGTTTTAAAATATTACATAAAACACAGCATATCGCCTGAAAATATAGACAGTCACGTCTGTTGCTATGTAGTACGTCTTAACAGCCCCAGAGGTCTTCTAGCAAGGGTATATCGATAAATGTATCATCCAGTGGGTAGGAATATGGGACACTGTTGAGTGTGGCAGTCTCCCACACCCGCCAGATAATACATTTAATCAATATACCCTTACTATAAGACCTCTGGAACAGTACAGACATAGCAATAGAAGTAACTGTGTATATGGTCACCCGATATACTGTAGCTTGTGTACAATTTTCAACCGTTTATCACAAATAAATCATTTCATTTTAATCTGTGTACATTTATGTGAATTCCATTAAAATCCTATATAGTTCTTTAAAAGCAGGGGTCCCCAACCACCGGGTCGCAGCCTCTCTGCAGCCAGGCTGCAGGTGTGACAGGTGGCATGAGAGAGCCAGGCGGATAAGAGAGAGCCGGGTGGATGAGAGAAGCGGACGGGCAAGCAGAGATGACATCTCTCTGCCGGCCCCGCATCACTGCTCTTGCGCCCTCACCACTGGGCCTCTTCAATTTCGGAGCTGCGACGGGGAGCAGAGAGGTGACATTTTCCCTTACCGCCCACCCCTGTATCACCGCTCTCCTGGACTCACTCAGAACTGACCACTGCACAGAAGTCTGCCTCCGTGCTAAATGGACCAGTGCTGCCACCAATGCAGTGACAATCTGCATCTTGTGGCAAGCTATGTAGCAAGTGACATTACGCATGTGGTGGCAAGCGAAGTAGCAAGTGACATTCCACATGTGGTGGCATGTGATGTGGCAGGCGACAAGCTGCACCTGAAGGCAGGCGACGTGGCAAGCGACAAGCTGCATCTGGCCGCCGGCGACGCTGGCAAGCGACAAGCTGCATCTGGCCGCCGGCGACAGTGGCAAGCGACAAGCTGCATCTGGCCGCCGGCGACAGTGGCAAGCGACAAGCTGCATCTGGCCGCCGGCGACAGTGGCAAGCGACAAGCTGCATCTGGCCGCCGGCGACAGTGGCAAGCGACAAGCTGCATCTGGCCGCCGGCGACAGTGGCAAGCGACAAGCTGCATCTGGCCGCCGGCGACAGTGGCAAACGACAAGCTGGTTCTGGCCGCCGGCGACAGTGGTAAGCTGCATCTGGTCGCCGGCGACAGTGGCAAGCGACAAGCTGCAGGCAGGTGACTTGGCAAGCGACAAGCTGAAGGCAGGTGACTTGGCAAGCGACAAGCTGCAGGCAGGTGACTTGGCAAGCGACAAGCTGCAGGCAGGTGACTTGGCAAGCGACAAGCTGCAGGCAGGTGACTTGGCAAGCGACAAGCTGCAGGCAGGTGACTTGGCAAGCGACAAGCTGCAGGCAGGTGACTTGGCAAGCGACAAGCTGCAGGCAGGTGACTTGGCAAGCGACAAGCTGCAGGCAGGTGACTTGGCAAGCGACAAGCTGCAGGCAGGTGACTTGGCAAGCGACAAGCTGCAGGCAGGTGACTTGGCAAGCGACAAGCTGCAGGCAGGTGACTTGGCAAGCGACAAGCTGCAGGCAGGTGACTTGGCAAGCGACAAGCTGCAGGCAGGTGACTTGGCAAGCGACAAGCTGCATCTGGCAGCCAGCGACAGTGGCAAGTGACATGCTCAGGGCTCCCACTGATTCTGGATTATGGGGACTTGAACCATTTCGTTTTATATTACAATGTAATAATAGATGCACTTCAATCACCCTGACACCATAATCAACCATGGTGCCAAGATGATTGGAGCATTAACACCAGCCATTACCCTGACAAAATGCCTGCGAAAAATCGAAGGGGAGGGAGACACCCTGCCCAAACAATATCCATCAAATCTTATATGGCAGCCCACAGTACACTGCGGCCGAAAACCAAATCACCGGCTGCTCGAACATCCACTTGATAACATTTTGTAAACGTATGCACTGAAGACCAGGTAGCAGCCTTACAAATCCGAGCCAGAGATACCTGATGGCGAAAAGGCCAAGAGGTTCCTACACCCCTGGTAGAATGAGCTCTCACCATGAAAGGGAGGAGCTTTATGTTTCAGACCGTAGGCCCGAATGACCAATTGACGGACCCAATGGGCAATGGAAGTCTTGAAAGCTGCCTGCCCCTTCTTGGGTCCTTCTGGTAAAACCAAAAAGGAGTCTGATCCTCGGATCTCCGCAGATCTAGACAATAAGACTGACTGTTCGCACTACATCTAAGGAGTGCAGTCGTCTCTCTTCCACCAAATGAGGCTGAGAGAAAAAAGAAGGCAAAATAATGTCCTGATTCAAATGAAAGGCCGACACCAACATTAGGACACTTACCTGTCCTGGAGTCCAGCGATGTCGGCATCACAGTCGATGTTTACCTCGGCTGGTCGGGTGCTGCCGAAACCATTGTGTGTAAGGGAACCCAGCAGGGTAGCCTTTCGCCTTCACGGCCAGGTCCCTACTGCGCATGCGCGAGGCGCTCTCTCACTGGCCCAGAAGAAGGGGAGAGAGGAGAAGCTGCTGACTTAATTTGCCACGGGCTGGTCTCCCTAAAGTGGGGACAGGGAAGCTGTAAAAACAGGTACCCGCTCATCCCCCCGAAAGGTGGCAAAAGTGGCACAGGAGGAGGGGGGGGGGGGGGGGGGAATCACATAAGCAGAAGTTCCACTTTTGGGTGGAACTCGGATTTAAGTTTATAATTTAGCATGGTCGTAAGGATGGAGCCAGCATAGCCAGGTTAACCATTCCATGATCCATTCACGGGGTCTGTGGATGTAAAGACTAAAAGCCCCATCTGCCCTGTGTCAGAGGGGCTCGCAGATCTCAATGAAGCTCAAGTGCTGTGTCACCACACTTGTAGTCCAACAAATACTTTCTCCAGATCCATATGGACCAGGGGCTAATTGTAAGCAATCCAGGAGCATGATGCACTGATCATAGTCACAATGCTTTGCAGGCCTGAATGCAAAATGCATTTTTTTGTTTATTAATGTGGGTATATTTATTAGTTCATAAAAAGCAGACTATACCTTTAACACATTTCAAAGGGGGGGATTGAAGGTCCTCTTTAAGGGCTTGTGTTAACTAGGTTTTCTTCACTTTAAATGCAGGTCTTGCTATCTTGAAGCAGGTTAGAAATAGGTCAAGTACGGGTTAAATACATCTGTCAATGAATTCTGAATAATCGCTGAAGTATCTCAAATGAGGCCACCAACACAAGCCCAAAGCCTGTTGACATAAGACCTAAAGCATACACTGAAGTGCTTACCCCACACTGTACCTGCATTTTTCATTACATTCATAAAAAAGTAGAGTGTTGTGCAGCCTCCTGCATCCTACTGCATGTTCTCTGCATAATGCTCTACAGAATACTACTTGAGAGAAGGAGATGTTTGTCACATCTTTGACAGGTCACATGACTGGGCTCTCCTCTTTTCTGCTTCCCCCCCATAAATAAAATGCAACAAGTAAATTCGTAAAGCAGTGCTGAGGAACTTCACATCTCTGGTTCACTTTTTGTCCTCCATCCCTTCTTACATTTTATGCTGGTTTATAGCCCAACTGCACGTTTAATGTCTCTTTAAGTTGTTTGGGTCAAGCTGGTCTAAATGAACTATTTTACTGATATGCAGCAGCTGTGTGTGCTATATATAGTCTCAGATACACACAGCATACAGAGCTGTGTTCAGGCAGTGGAATGGGAACTTCCTGTCTCCTGGAACAAAATCGAGTCAGGCTGAGTGCTGCTCAATCATTCACAGGAAGCTTTGTATTCTATGAAGAAGAAGTACAAAACTTCCTCTGATATGCTGAGACGCAGAGATAGAGGACCTCATCATGTCCGCCTCAGCCAGAAGGTAGCTTTGTATTCATTCACAGAATACAAAGCTTCCCAAGAATGGCTGAGCAGTGCTCAGCCTGACTCAATTTTGTTCCAGGAGACAGGAGGTTCCCATTCCACTGCTGGAACACAGTGCTCTATACCATATGTAGCGGAGGCTATATACAGTTAATACAGTGTGCACAGGAAGTGCACCTGTTAATGCAGTAAATAGTTTGTTTGGGCCAGCTTGGCCTAAACAAACTTTTACAGTAGACCTAAATCCTCTTGAATTTACAGCCAAGGAAGCTGCCATCTTTGCCTCCATTTGATCTGCAGCTGTCATGGTACTGCACATGTGATCATCTATGACCCCAGCCTTTTCATGGCTTAACAGTTTAGTTGAGAGCTCACATACGCAACTGTAGTTACATTTATCATTAAAGCGGAGGTCCGCCCAAAAATAATAATAATTAAAAGCCTGCAGCTACACATACTGCAGCCACAGGCTTTTAATAATAGGACACTTACCTGTCCTGGAGTCCAGTGATGTTGGCACAGCAGCTGATGTTTACATTAGCGGTCGGGTGCTGCCGCCACCATTGCGGGTAAGGGAACCCGGCAGTGTAGCCTTACGGCTTCATGCCAGGAACCCTACTGTGCATGGCCCCGCTCCTCTCTCCTACTGGTCTAGCGACAGTGGGAGGAAGAGGGAGCCCCGCGGTGAAGTCATGGGCCGTGATGCTGACTCCCGGAAGTGGGAACAGGATACCTGGTAAAGACAGGTATCCTGTCCCCCCTCCCCACCGAAAGGTGCCAATTGTGGCACCGGAGGGGGAGAGGAGACAAATGAGCAGAAGTTCCACTTTTGGGTGGAACTCCGCTTTAAGGGCATCCCTCAAATCTGTTTTGGGAAGCAGTTAAAGCGCAATTAAAGTTCCATTGTAAGGCTACATTCATTCTGGCGATTGGGGCTGGTGCAAACAGTAGCGTCAGGAATCCGAAAACTGCTGCGGCTTCCACTGCCCCCAACCCTTCTCCTGATAGAACAGAGCCTCGGGGGCAGCTGCACATGCTAAATTTGGTGTGTATTGCTAGTAGAGCTGCACGATTAATCGTTAAAATAAAAAATTGCAATCTCGATTCAACCCCCCTCGCAATCTCTATGCAGAATTTCCAGATTCATTCATGTAACAAGTGTAGAGAGTTCTCTGCTCACTCAGCTGTCAAAAGAAAAAAAAACAAAAAACACAGGCAGTCTGCCAAGTTTTTCACAACACTGCAAAACTTAATGCTTGTAGGAGAATGAAAATTCCTCCTACAAGCTTTAACCGGTGCTTGGCCAGACACTGATAGAAGTCACAAGACTGCTATATACTGCTGATGAGAAAAGGTATTTAGCTTTAAGCACTCCTAGTTTTGACAGGTACCCGCTCCCACTTCTGGCCAGACTGCCTAAGCGATCCAAGTGGAAGTTCTCTCCCTCCCTGCAATCCTCTTGGACATGTCACAGGTCCCAGAAGATTGCCCGGCCATTCGGGAAGCACATCGCTACTCACACATGCCCAGTGTGCACCCGACTCTGAAGCTGCAAGTTGTCACAGCCGGGTGCCCACACTTGTAAAGTCGGCGCCGGCGAGAAGAAAGGGCAAGGATTGAGGGTTCGGTTGGCCACATCCTTGGATCCTGGGACAGATGAATGTGTGTTTATTACACTTTTTGTAGTTGCTGACTTTTAATAAAAACACAAAAATGTCTGGAGCTCCTCTTTAAAGATGCACGGCAAGATCTTCCTCCAGCGTTGTGTCTCGGTCTCTGATGCCTCTTGGGATATCAGACGTGGATAGCATCTAGGCAAGAATGGTGGAACGGGGGCAGGCTGGACCAATGTGCCCCAATAGAAAGAAATGTGAAATAATATATATATGTTGGCCATTTTAGGTTAAAGTGGGAGGTTAGAAATGAGAGGCCCAGCAGTCCCCTGTACACCCGGAAACACCCCCAATCACCTCCATACACCACGATGCACCCCCCCAAAGTGCCAACACCCTCCATACACCATCATACACCATCATACACCATTGAGTACACACCCCTCACATTTTTGTAAATATTTTATTCTATCTTTTCATGTGACAACACTGAAGAATTACACTTTGCTACAATGTAAAGTAGTGAGTGTACAGCTTATATAACAGTGTAAATTTTCTGTCCCCTCAAAATAACTCAACACACAGCCATTAATGTCTAAACCGCTGGCAACAAAAGTGAGTACACCCCTAAGTGAAAATGTCCAAATTGGGCCCAAAGTGTCAATATTTTGTTTGGCCACCATTATTTTCCAGCACTGCCTTAACCCTCTTGGGCATGGAGTTCACCAGAGCTACACAAGTTGCCACTGGAGTTCTCTTCCACTCCTCCATGATGACATCACAGAGCTGGTGGATGTTAGAGAACTTGTGCTCTTCCACCTTTGATTTGAGGATGCCCCACAGATGCTCAATAGATTTAGGTCTGGAGATATGCTTGGCCAGTCCATCACCTTTACCCTCAGCTTCTTTAGCAAGTCAGTGGTCGTCTTGGAGGCGTGTTTGGGGTCGTTATGTTGGAATACTGCCCTGCAGCCCAGTCTCTGAAGGGAGGGGGATCATGCTCTGCTTCATTGTCACAGTACATGTTGGCATTCATGGTTCCCTCAATGAACTGTAGCTCCCCAGTGCCGGCAGCACTTATGCAGCCCCAGACCAAGACACTCCCACCACCATGCTTGACTGTAGGCAAGGCACACTTGTCTTTGTACTCCTCACCTGGTTGCCGCCACACACGCTTGACACCACCTGAACCATATAAGTTTATCTTGGTCTCATCTAGGGATGCACCGATACCATTTTTTCTTACAATGAGTACAAGTACCGATACTTTTTCTTTAGTACTCGCCAATACCAATTACCGATGCCTACTGCAACTGTTTTGTTTTAACTTCAGCAGTCAGCAATGGTACAAAGCATTGAAAAGTTATTTACAAATGAAATAAATGGATTTTTTTTAATTTAGCGCTTTTTCAATGTGAATTTTGTAAATATTTGTTGATATATATGTGTAAAAATATTCACTAACAAAGCAAATAAAAAAAAAAAAAGTTTTAATTGTTTATCGTTTATAAAAGAGACGTGAACGAAAGAAAAAAAAAAAAAAAAAAGCAGGAAAATAATTAAATGGGAGGAGACTAGGGAGTTAATTAAGGCTGATTAGAGTAAATTAAGGGGTTAAACAGAGGAACATTTGTTCATCCCTTTAATCTGCTGATGAAGAAACAGAAATATACAAAAAGAAACAATGTTTCTTTTTATTTTAGTGTTTTAGGGCTGAGCAATGTTGTTAATAAACATTGCCGGATGCTTTTTTTTTTTTGACAGCTCCAATTACCAGACTTCTTTAACACTGGGGAGACCCACTGACAGCTCAAAGAACTGAGCCTGAAAGTATTGGTTTCAGGTATCGGTGCATTTGCACTGATACTGATACTTGTGCAAATACTCGGTATCGGTGCAACCCTAGTCTCATCAGACCACAGGATATGGTTCCAGTAATCCACGTCCTTAGTCTGCTTGTCTTCAGCAAACTGTTTGCGGGCTTTCTTGTGCATCATCTTTAGATGAGGCTTCCTTCTGGGACGACAGCCATGCAGACCAATTTGATGCAGTGTGTGGAGTATGGTCTGAGCATCTGACAGGCTTGACCCCCCACCCCTTAAACTTCTACAGCAATACTGGCAGCACTCATATGTCTATTTCCCAAAGACAACCTCTGGATATGATGCTGAGCACGTGCACTCAACTTCTTTGGTTGACCATGGCGAGGCCTGTTCTGAGTGGAACCTGTCCTGTTAAACTGCTGTATGGTCTTGACCACCGTGCTGCAGCTCAGTTTCAGGGTCTTGGCAATCTTCTTGAAGCCTAGGCCATCTTTATGTAGAGAAACAATTCCTTTTTTTTCAGATCCTCAGAGAGTTCTTTGCCGTGAGGTACCATGTTGAACTTCCAGTGACCAGTATGACAGAGTGAGAGTGATAACACCAAATTTAACACACCTGCTCCCCATTCACACCTGAGACCTTGAACATTAACGAATTACATGACATTGGGGAGGGAAAATGGCTAATTGGGCCCAATTTGGACATTTTCACTTAGGGGTGTACTCACTTTTGTTGCCAGCAGTTTAGACATTAATGGCTGTGTGTTGAGTTATTTTGAGGGGACAGCAAATTTACACTGTTACACAAGCTGTACACTCACTACTTTACATTGTAGCAAAGTGTCATTTCTTCAGTGTTGTCACATGACAAGATATAATAAAATATTTACAAAAATGTGAGGGGTGTACTCACTTTTGTGAGATACTGTACACCATCATACACCTCCAATTGCCTCCATACGCCATCATATGTCATCATACACCTCCCATACAGCTCCCATCACCCCCCTAGACCATCATACAGCTCCCATCACCCCCCCTAGACCATCATACAGCTCCCATCACCCCCCCTAGACCATCATACAGCTCCCATCACCCCCCCTAGACCATCATACAGCTCCCATCACCCCCCCTAGACCATCATACAGCTCCCATCACCCCCCCTAGACCATCATACAGCTCCCATCACCCCCCCTAGACCATCATACAGCTCCCATCACCCCCCCTAGACCATCATACAGCTCCCATCACCCCCCCTAGACCATCATACAGCTCCCATCACCCCCCCTAGACCATCATACAGCTCCCATCACCCCCCCTAGACCATCATACAGCTCCCATCACCCCCCCTAGACCATCATACAGCTCCCATCACCCCCCCTAGACCATCATACAGCTCCCATCACCCCCCCTAGACCATCATACAGCTCCCATCACCCCCCCTAGACCATCATACAGCTCCCATCACCCCCCCTAGACCATCATACAGCTCCCATCACCCCCCCTAGACCATCATACAGCTCCCATCACCCCCCCTAGACCATCATACAGCTCCCATCACCCCCCCTAGACCATCATACAGCTCCCATCACCCCCCCTAGACCATCATACAGCTCCCATCACCCCCCCTAGACCATCATACAGCTCCCATCACCCCCCCTAGACCATCATACAGCTCCCATCACCCCCCCTAGACCATCATACAGCTCCCATCACCCCCCCTAGACCATCATACAGCTCCCATCACCCCCCCTAGACCATCATACAGCTCCCATCACCCCCCCTAGACCATCATACAGCTCCCATCACCCCCCCTAGACCATCATACAGCTCCCATCACCCCCCCTAGACCATCATACAGCTCCCATCACCCCCCCTAGACCATCATACAGCTCCCATCACCCCCCCTAGACCATCATACAGCTCCCATCACCCCCCCTAGACCATCATACAGCTCCCATCACCCCCCCTAGACCATCATACAGCTCCCATCACCCCCCCTAGACCATCATACAGCTCCCATCACCCCCCCTAGACCATCATACAGCTCCCATCACCCCCCCTAGACCATCATACAGCTCCCATCACCCCCCCTAGACCATCATACAGCTCCCATCACCCCCCCTAGACCATCATACAGCTCCCATCACCCCCCCTAGACCATCATACAGCTCCCATCACCCCCCCTAGACCATCATACAGCTCCCATCACCCCCCCTAGACCATCATACAGCTCCCATCACCCCCCCTAGACCATCATACACCTCCCATCACCCCCCTAGACCATCATACACCTCCCATCACCCCCCTAGACCATCATACACCTCCCATCAACCCCCTAGACCATCATACACCTCCCATCACCCCCCTAGACCATCATACACCTCCCATCACCCCCCTAGACCATCATACACCTCCCATCACCCCCCTAGACCATCATACACCTCCCATCACCCCCCTAGACCATCATACACCTCCCATCACCCCCCTAGACCATCATACACCTCCCATCACCCCCCTAGACCATCATACACCTCCCATCACCCCCCTAGACCATCATACACCTCCCATCACCCCCCTAGACCATCATACACCTCCCATCACCCCCCTAGACCATCATACACCTCCCATCACCCCCCTAGACCATCATACACCTCCCATCACCCCCCTAGACCATCATACACCTCCCATCACCCCCCTAGACCATCATACACCTCCCATCACCCCCCTAGACCATCATACACCTCCCATCACCCCCCTAGACCATCATACACCTCCCATCACCCCCCTAGACCATCATACACCTCCCATCACCCCCCTAGACCATCATACACCTCCCATCACCTCCCTAGACCATCATACACCCCCTAGACCATCATACACCTCCCATCACCTCCCTAGACCATCATACACCCCCCTAGACCATCATACACCTCCAATCACCATGATGAGCCATGCCAAGCCTGCCATCAGGAAGTAGTACACAGGCTCTGCCCTGTCACACACTTCTAACCCCTATGAACACACAAGGGCCCCTGGGCCCTGACTCACCCCGGGCCTCTGAGTTGGGATACAGCTTCTCAGCTTTATTCAGGAATTTTCGGGCCTTCTCCCGGTGCCCGGTTAGCAGCGCTGTCTTGGCGATCAGTAAACACCGATTGGCCTCATCCTTATTACTCTCCATGATCCCGGGGCTCCTCTACCCCTCCAGCCCCGGTGTTCTGAGCTCACACAGTGACAGCACACAGCGACAGAGGGGAGGGCTAATGTATACCAGCCCCTCCTTTCAAAAAAAAAAAACCTTCGGCCCGCCGCCATCTTTGTACACCCGGCGAAAATGTAAACCGAAAAAAACTTGACGGCGCCATCTTTGTATACCCAGAGATTATGTATACTGGCCCCTCGGTTCTAGAAAGACCTTCCGCCGCCATCTTTGTATACCCAAGAATAATGTATATAGATCCTACTTATAAGAAAAGACAACAACAAAAAAAAACCTTCGACCGCCGCCATCTTTGTACACCCAGAGCACCGGAAATGCTCTTCACCTGACGTGGACGTCATGAATCCGTACACCACGCCTCCATCCTCGGGGCAGAGCGGGTTCAATCCAGTAACAGTGTGCCAAATTATTATTACACCCCTAGTGAGCTTATGTTACCCTGTCTGTCTGTGTGGTTACACACTAACCCTTTCCTCTCCACTCATTCCTTATTGGCCAGAACTGTCCAGCTGGGGAAAGGAATATGCCCCCTCAGGGGCTGAGCCTGCTCTCACTTTAACCACTCAGCTCCGGAAGGTTTTACCCCTTCTTGACCAGACCATTTTTTTGCTATTCAGCAATGCGCTATTTTAACTGGTAATTGCACGGTCATACAACACTGTGCCCAAATGAAATTTATATCATTTTTTTCACACAAATAGAGCTTTCTTTTGGTGGTATTTGACTACCACTGGGTTTGTTTGTTTTTTGGCAATATAAAGAAAAAAACAAAAATATTAAAAAAAACAAAAAAAAACAATATTTTCTGTTATAAAACATATCCAATAAAATCAAACTTCTTCATAAATTTATGCCAAAATGTATTCTGCTACACGTCTTTGGTAAAAAAAAAAAAAAAACAATTAGTGTATATTATTATTATTATTATACAGGATTTATACAGCGCCAACAGTCTGCGCAGCTCTTTACAACATCGGGGAAGACAGTACAATTACAATACAATTCAATACAGAAGGGATCAGAGGACCCTGCTCGTTAGAGCTTACAATCTAGAAATGATTTGGTCTGTGTGAAAGTTAACTGCTTGCCAACCAGCCGCCATCATTATACTGCGGCAAGGTGGCACGATCCCGCCAATCGCCGTAGGTGTACGTCGGCTCGGCAACTCGCTCTTTTGGGCGCGCATGCGCTCCCATTGGCCAGCGGGGGGAGTCAATCATCAGGTTTAGCGGGCACCCGCGATCGTTCCCCTGCAGTGACAGAACGGGAATCTGCCTGTGTAAACAAGGCAAATCTCCGTTCTGACAGGAGAGATCACACAGATCCTGTCTTTCTGCTATGCAGGAAGACGGATCTGTGTGTTTCCCCAGTCACACAGTCCCCCATACAGTTAGAAGACACAATCAGGGAACACATTTAAACCCTTGATCGGCCATGGTGTTAACCCCTTCCCTGCCAGTGTCATTAGTACAATAGCAGTGCATATTTTTAGCACTGATTACTGTAATAATGTCACTGGTTCCCAAAAAAGTGTCAAAATTGTCAGTTAGGTGTCCAATCTGTACGCCGCAATGTCACAGTCCTGCTAAAAATGACTGATTGCCTCCATTACTAGTAAAAAAAATAAGAATAAAATATAAAGGGAACCACTCCTATGGCCACATCCGTATAATTGAATGGCAAGAAAGAAAAAAAAAGGGGGTTCAAAAAGGAGCCCCTGGTCGGACTTTAGAGGCATAGCAAACCTAGGGAAGCATAGTCAAAATAATAATATAATAAACTTTATTAAGTACAAATGCATACATAGCAAAGACAATGACAAAAAGTTAAAAAATCATCTACACAGGAATATACATGATAAGAGCCCCGATACGTCTACGCGTAGGCTTGGAAATATCAGTTTGTAAATGGATAGAAAACTGGCTAAAAGACAGAATTCAGAGAGTAGTGGTTAATGATTCTTACTCTGAATGGTCTAAGGTTATCAGTGGGGTACCCCAAGTTTCAGTGCTGGGACCCTTACTTTTTAATATCTTTATAAATGATATTGGGTCTGGGATCAAAAGTAACATTTCAGTCTTTGCAGATGACACCAAGCTATGCAGTGGAATAACGTCCTTACAGGATGTCTCCAATTTACAATCCGACCTCAATGCACTGTCTGATTGGGCGTCTATGTGGCAGATGAGGTTTAATGTTTATAAATGTAAAGTTATGCACTTGGGGGCTAAGAATATGCATGTATCATACATACTAGGGGGAGGTACAACTGGGGGAATCCGTAGTGGAGAAGGATCTGGGGGTTTTTGTAGATCATAAGCTCAATAATAGCATGCAATGCCAAGCTGCAGTTTCCAAAGCGAGCAAAGTCTTTTCTTGTATTAACTGCTTGCTGATCGCCGGCTGTCAATTGATGGCCAGGCGGCGCAGCTCTCGTTGCGGGCGGGCGTCATATGACGGCCTCGCTTTCCCGGCCCACCAGGGGGCGCGTGCGCGATCGCCGTTGGCGTGTCACTGGGCACCCGGTGCGCGTGCCCGGCGGCCGCGATGTCCGCCGGGCACCCGCGATTGTCGGTAACACAGCAAGACCGTGGATCTGTGTGTGTAAACACACAGATCCACGGTCCTGTCAGAGGAGAGGAGACCGATGGTATGTTCCCAGTACAGAGGAACACCGATCGGCCTCCTCCCCTAGTGAGTCCCCGCCCCCTACAGTTAGAAACACTCCCTAGCAACACAGTTAACAGCTCAAACACCACCTAGTGTTAACCCCTTCACTGCCAGTCACATTTATACAGTAATCAGTGCATTTTTATAGCACGGATCGCTGTATAAATGTGAATGGTCCCAAAAATGTGTCAAAAGTGTCCGATGTGTCCGCCGCAATATCGCAGTCACGATAAAAATCGCAGATCGCCGCTATTGCTAGTAAAAAATAAATAAAAAAATAAAAATGTTATAAATCTATCCCCTATTTTGTAGACGCTATAACTTTTGCGCAAACCAATTAAAATACGCTTATTGCGATTTTTTTTACCAAGAATATGTAGAAGAATACATATCGGCCTAAACTGAGGAAAAAATTTGTTTTAAAGAAAAAAAAATTGGATATTTATTATCGCAAAAAGTAAAAAATATTGTGTTTCTTTTCAAACTTGTCGCTCTTCTTTTATTTATAGCGCAAAAAATAAAAACCGCAGAGGTGATCAAATACCCCCAAAAGAAAGCTCTATTTGTGGGGAAAAAATAAAAACAATTTCATCTGGGTACAGTGTTGTATGACCGCGCAATTGTCATTCAAAGTGTGACAGCGCTGAAAGTTGAAAAATGGCTTGGACAGGAAGGGGGTGAAAATGCACTGTATTGAGGTGGTTAAGAGAGGTGTGGACTCCAGAGAGAGAGAAATTATCTTGCCCCTGTACAAATCATTAGTAAGACCTCATCTGGAATATGCAGTTCAGTTTTGGGCACCAGTTCTCAAAAAGGATATCGGGGAACTGGAGAAAGTGCAGAGAAGGGCAACCAAACTGATAAGAGGCCTGGAGGAGCTCAGCTATGAGGAAAGATTAGAGGAACTGAATTTATTCACTCTTGAGTAGAGGAGAATAGGGGGGGATATGATCAACATGTTCAAATATATAAGGGGTCCATATAGTATACTTGGTGTTGAGTTATTCTCTTTACGGTCAACCCAGAGGACACGGGGGCACTCTTTACGTCTAGAGGAAAAGAGATTTCATCTCCAAAAACGCAAAGGTTTCTTCACAGTAAGAGTTGTGAAAATGTGGTTAGTAGATTGCTTTAAGAAAGGCCTGGATACTTTCCTAAATGTACATAATATAACTGGGTACTGACATTTATAGGTAGAGTTGATCCAGGGAAAATCTGATTGCCTCTTGGGGGATCAGGAAGGAATTTTTTCCCCTGCTGTAGCAAATTGGAGCATGCTCTGCTGGGGGTTGTTTGCCTTCCTCTGGATCAACTGAGGGTATAAAATTGGGTATATTGGATTGTACGATATTTTTTATTTTATTTATTTATTGTTTTTAAGGTTGAAATGGATGGACTTGTGTCTTTTTTCAACCTGACTAACTATGTAACTATGTTTCGTAAAAAAACTTCTTCAGGACACATACAGGTTTCAATTAATGCAAGAAAGGGTCTCACTTATAAGGAGGCTTTCTAAGATTCAAATGATCATAGTTCAAATTTTTCCGCATCGGCTCAATAGTCCATATAGAACCATGCAAGCAGTACTAGGGGAGCTGGTGGTTGGATAAGATGTATATACTCAGGAGGATACAGAGATGTTCCTCTCTGGAACAGGTATGGAAACAGATGGTGGTCACCTATTTTTTTGACAAGACCCTTACATGTATAGCGGAAAAATTTGAACTATGATCATTTAAATCTTTGAAAGCCTCCTTATAAGTGAGACCCTTTCATGCATTAATTGAAACCTGTATGTGTCCTGAAGAAGTTTTTTTACGAAACGTGTAAACGCATCGGGGCTCTTATCATGTATATTCCTGTGTAGATGATTTTTTAACTTTTTGTCGTTGTCTTTGCTATGTATGCATTTGTACTCAATAAAGTTTATTATATTATTATTTTGACTATGCTTCCCTAGGTTTGCTATGCCTCTAAAGTCCGACCAGGGGCTCTTTATTGAACCCCCTTTTTTTCTTTCTTGCCTAGTAAAAAAATAAATAATAAAAATGCCATAAATCTATCCCCTATTTTGTAGACGTGATAACTTTTGCGCAAAACAATCAATATATGCTTATTGTGACTTTTTTTTCCTTTTTACCAGAAATATGTAGGAGAATACATATCATTGATAAATAAATTTGTTTTTTTATATATATATATTTTTTTGGAAATGTTTTATAGCAGAAAGTATAAAATTGTGGGGTTTTTTTTCAAAATTGTCGCTCTTTTTTTGTTTATAGCGTAAAAAATAAAAACCGCAGAGGTGATCTAATACCACCATAAGAAAGCTCTATTTGTGAGGAAAAAAAGGACCTCAATTTTGTTTAGGTACAGCGTTGCACGAACACGCAATTGTCAGTTAAAGCAACGCAGTGACATATCGCAAAAAATGGCTTGGTCAGGAAGTGGGTAAATCCTTCCAGGACTAAAGTGGTTAAAGTGCCTACAAACTATGGTATGTAGCCTGGGTTGGCAACCTATCGATCGCAGGAAGCCGACAGGTAGATCACGAACGGGGCTGTGCCGATGCTTTCTCCCAGCCACTGCCCCTCTCCTTTTAATAGCAGAGCGGAGTGAGAGGCAAGACAGTGCTGGATGGATGGCGGGAGAACGGGAGCTGATTTAGTTAACTTTGCAAGGTTGTAAAAAAGGAAAAAATTGGGACTTTAAATGAGACACCCGGGAATTAGGTGCCTCCATCCCTGTCAAATGCAAGAAAAGGGGGGAGGTTTGGGACTTTGAATGAGGCACATGAGTGGAAACACATTGATTGATAAAAACATGTTTACTGGAAATACAAATGACATGACGCATATACATGCACAAATGGTTAGTTGAGTCAACATCATGACCCACTATGGGGTAATACCATGTAGTAATATCAACATGGAAAAGGTAATTATGTTGGGATGGTTGGGTCCATACACAAAAGGGAGTTAACATTAAAATAAAATAAATCACATCATATGTAAAAACATAATGCATCATAGATGGCCTGTTAGCTCAACGCATTTCGGCGATACTATCGCCTCATCAGGGGCAAATGCATATAATATGTAGACACAGATGTGTACATGTGGTGCTGAACCAGTGGTGACCATCTAGTGTCTCTCCTGGGAGATGAGGGGTTGAGGACCCCTAGGGAAGATGAACGCAGGCAAAAAAAATTCCCAATGGGATGGTAACATCCGTACTGATACTGCTGGTGATGCCAGAGAGTAATCATGGATGTGTCTGAAAAAGCCCATGACCATCAGTGCCGAAACAATGAAGAATGAATGTAAATGAAGTGACCCTGAAGTTGGAAGAAGACCCCCGAAGTCGGAAGAAGACCCCCGAAGTCAGAGGAAGACCCTGGAGATGCCTAATAAATTACTTTAAAAACCTTTGTACTGTTTTTTCATTGACACTTTTTTCCCTAGGTGAATGGGTAGGGGTACGAAGGGTGGGGGGCCGGGATCTGGGGCCCCCTTATTAAAGGGGGCTCCCGGATTCCGATAAGCCCCCCGCCCGCAGACCCTGACAACCAACGGCCAGGGTTGTCGGGAAGAGGCCCTTGTCCTCATCAACATGGGGACAAGGTGCTTTGGGGTGGGGGGCCGCAGGGCGCCCCCCTGCCCCAAAGCACCCACCCCCCCATGTTGAGGGCAGTCGGCCTGGTACGGTCCAGGGGGGGTGCTCGCTTGTCCCCACCCCCATTCCTGACCGGCTGGGCTGCGTGCTCGGATAAGGGTCTGGTATGGATTTTGGGGGGACCCCCCTGCCTATTTTTCGGCGTAGGGGGTTCCCCCTACAATCCATACCAGACCTAAGGGCCTGGTATGCCCCTGGGGGGGAACCCACGCCGTTTTTTTCATTTAATACTTGGCGCGGCGTTCCCCCTCATGATTCATACCAGACAGCTGTCAGCACTGCCTGTCGCTCATCGCTAAAGGAAAAAAAAGTTTTCCTTTCCTGATCAGCGCGACATGCACAGTACCCTGTCGCCGAGAAACACAATCTCGCGGTCAGGTACTGTACATGGTGTGAGACTTGTGCTTACAAAGTCGTACTGAAATCATGTCTATATTATTCAGGTACGATTTGCATGCTACTTGAGGGTTTAACATTGAGGTCTATGGAGTACAACTGCATGGAAGTTGGACCAAAGTAGTGCAGGGACTACTTTCAAGTCGTCACGACTTAAAGTCTTGCCAATATGAATGGTAGTCATTGAAAATCATGGAGAATGACTTGTCATACCATTTTGCAGTACAAAAGCGTGTGACAAGTCATATAAGTGTGAAAGGGGCCTAAGAGATGATATGGGCCACAGGCTCTACCTGTTCTAAGCTTCATGAAGTGGAAATGGAAGTTGCTTCGAAGTTGCAAAGAGACTTCACAGGTGGCATGGCCCAGTAATTGAGCGCAAATTACCAAAATCGATATAGAGGTTTTTGCGGATATGGAGGAGGACTCAGCCTTGCCTTACAGAGCTGAGAAAGACTGTTGATGATGACCCTGTAATAGAGGTCTCAGGTTATGGATTACTGACGTTGGGTCCTTGAGACTACCCGTGACAGTAAAACTGTTTTCTGTGTATACCATACATGTGGCCATACATTATTCAATTCTCTTGTTCAATTTCCTTTAGATTTACCTTAAATATGTAGTGAAAGGGCCTGCCTGATTGCATACAAATTGAAAGTGTTTATATTTAATCTCATATTATATGGTTTTGGTAAATCTAAAGGAAAATTGTGCAAGAGAATTGTATAATGTATGGCCAGTCTTAGTGAAGACATGTTGCTCTCCTGCAGCCACAATGCATCTAGGCCCAATGTGACCCAGGCAGCTGGTGCTGATGATGGTAATAGTGGACAGAGGTGACAAGGTAATGGTAGACTGGCAGTGGAAACATACTAGAGATCCATGTGGTGCTTCAGGATAAGCAGTGGGATGGTGCTTCTCCTAGGCTGAATGGTGGAATAGAGTGCTCAACAGATGTGCATGTTGCTCTATCCAGCTGATGATGTGATCACTCAGTCCCTCAGCCCTAACCCCTACTGTGGTAAACCCTCAATGGCAGGAAATTCAAACAGGTGTTCAGCAGTGTAAACAAAGAGGTAGTTCCCAGTGCTTCAGAGACATGGTCACAATTTGGGCTGTTGCATGGCTCTGGACCTACAAAAGGCTCTGTGGCTAACACAGTACATTCAGGTCTGTAAAGCACGGCAACTCAGAACTTAGTGCCTGAAGGTCACATTTCAGGCTAGGCCTGCACATCCAGTTCAGCGAGATCTTGGTACACCCTGCAAACTAGTGCTGAGAAAATGCCGATCTTGCTATTTAGAGAACAAGCTCAAGTAACAGTATAGCAAGGATCAAGATCAGTGGTTGTCAACCTCCTTAGTGCCGTGACCCCTTGATAAAATTTCCCAAGTTGTGGGGACCCCTGACCGTAAAATTATTTTCATAGCAAGTCAGCACCCAAGGCAAGACAAGTAATTTGCGCCCCTAACTTACGGACATTTAGCGCTCCCTGAGTCCCTTCCACTCGTACAGTTTTAAAACCCCTTATGGTACATTTTAGGATGTACAACTCTTTCTCTTTGTTCTCCTTTCTTTCCCTTTTAGCTCTCTCTATCCTAATTTCTTGTTCCCCCCCCTCTCCCCCATTCCTCTTTCTAGCCGTCTTTCTTGTTCTTTCTCTTATTCTTTCTCTCCCTTTTTCTTTGTTCCTCCCCCTCTTTTCCTCTCCCTTCCATGTATTCTCTATTTTTTTTCCTTCTCTTACTCCTTGGTGGGAGTTGGGATGAGTGGCAGTGCTTGCGGGGAGTTCTGATCAGCCAACTTAGGTGCTCTTGATCAAGGTCATCTGCTGATCTGAGAACTGTAGTGGGGACTTTCAATGGCAAATATAATCACAGGTAGTGTTACTCACTGTGTCTCCGACGTTGTGGTGTCTCGTAGCAGTGACACCTATGCCGAAATCAGGAAATAGTGTCTCCTCCAGCCCCTCCAACTTTACATTTCTCACCAGTCAGCCGACCTCTAGTCTCTGCCACCCAGCCATGCCGTGAACTGAATGGGCGGCTGCGAAGAGGCAGAGTGGGCAGCCACGGGCTCCAGGCACAGTCCTGCTGGGTGGCCACAAAAAGGCTGGGAGAGCGGTGCGGGCTTCAGGAACAGCCAAGGATTTGGTGACCCCTGACAAATCATAATTCGACCCCCGAGGGGGTCCCGACCCCCAGGTTGAGAACCACTGATCAAGATGATTGGACTTACAGCAAGCATAAATACTCACCAGAGCCAAGGAAAAAGCATTTATCCTGTGGTGGCTGCATTAGTTTTCTTTTTTTCACCTGGTGAGTAATACACTCCTGTCCTAGGGGAGTCAACACTCTTTAATTTTTGGATACATTTTATTTATGGATTAAAGCTGCAGAACACCTCTCCCAATCTTTATTACAGAGGGGAGGTATTTTGTAGTTCAAAGGTCCCTGGGTAGAAATAAGAAGACTGTTTGAGATAACTATACATGCATAGTTGCCAACAGTCCAGATTTTCCCGGGACAATCCCGATTTTGGGACCCTCGTCCCGATTGGAGGCTGTCCCGAATCGGGATTTTCCCTAAGGAAAATCGGGAATGTTGTTTTTTTTTCTTTTTGGAGCAGCTGGCTCCAGCAAAATGGCGGCTAGCGCCGCCGCTCGATCTTCCCCCTAGTGATGAGTAAGTCAGTGGAGAGAGGAAGGGGGCTCGATCCATGCAGCCAATGAAGCGGCTTCTTTAGCTGCACGGCCCCTCCCCTCTCCACTGAAGCAGAAGACATGGTGCCGCCATCACCGTGTCTAGCCGAAAAGTTCCCCAGCCCCATACTGCGCAAGCGCTGCGCCTGCGCAGTACAGGGGGTCCTTACTTGCCGAGGGGAACTTTCTCGGCAGAACACCGGCCGGCCGCTCCTGCACTGAGCGGGGAGGGGCTGCACTGAGGGGGGGCTGCATTGAGGGGGGTCTGCACTAATAGAGGGGGGGTTGCACTAATCGAGGGGGGCTGCACTGAGGGGGGTCTGCACTGATAGAGGGGGGGCTGCACTGAGGGGGGTGCTGCACTAATTGAGGGGGGTCTGCACTAATAGAGGGGGGGCTGCACTGAGGGGGGGTCTGCACTAATAGAGGGGGGGGCTGCACTGAGGGGGGGCTGCACTAATAGAAGGGGGGGCTGCACTGAGGGGGGTCTGCACTGATGGAGGGGATCTGCACTAATGGAGGGGATCTGCACTGATGGAGGGGATCTGCACTGATGGAGGGGATCTGCACTGATGGAGGGGGTCTGCACTGATGGAGGGGGTCTGCACTAAGGGGGTCTATACAGACTCTGCCGGGGGCACCTGATGCAAGGACAGACTCTGCCGGGGGCACCTGATGCAAGGACAGACTCTGCCGGGGGCACCTGATGCGAGGACAGACTCTGCCGGGGGCACCTGATGCAAGGACAGACTCTGCCGGGGGCACCTGATGCAAGGACAGACTCTGCCGGTGGCACCTTATGCAAGGACAGACTCTGCCGGGGGCACCTGATGCAAGGACAGACTCTGCCGGTGGCATCTGATGCAAGGACAGACTCTGCCGGTGGCACCTGATGCAAGGACAGACTCTGCCGGGGGCACCTGATGCAAGGACAGACTCTGCCGGGGGCACCTGATGCAAGGACAGACTCTGCCGGGGGCACCTGATGCAAGGACAGACTCTGCTGGTGGCAGGCGACGTGGCTAGTGACACGCTCAGGGATCCCACTGATTCGGCATTATGATGAGTTGAATGATTTAATTTTATATTACAATGTAATAATAGAAATAATGCGCTTCAATCATCCTGACACCATAACAACCATGGTGCCGGGATGATTGAAGAGCTAACACCAGGCGTTTGGAGTATCTTTATCTGCTGATTGTTAAACTTTCTAGAATACACATATTTCTATTGTGTAGGATCTGGGGCTGCTGTCCGTCATTCCCCTCTCCCCCTTTCCCCCTCTCCTTCTCCCCCTTTCCCTCTCCATCCCTCATTCATCTCAGACTCTAACCACACCCTATTGAGCCACGGACATTTAAGACACGCCCACTTTTCACACAAGCCACGCCCGTTTTAGTAAGCCACAAGTACAAACGAATGCCCCGCCCCCTAATTATTGTACGGCTCCGCCTACAGCCAAAAAAGTGTCCCACATATTTTTTTTGCAATGTTGGCAACTATGTACATGGGATAGGCTGCAAGATCATAGGAATTTTTGGGTTTAAACCGCTAGCTCATTTATTAAATAACCCTAACTTCCCTCCACAATTGGATGCAAAGGCATTTAAATGGTGGCTCGACAAGGGACTATATCGTATTGGCCACTATTTTACTCCTGCAGGACCCTTTACACTATGGCATTGCCTCATCAAACTGGAAATGCCCCAGTCTGAAATCTTTCACTTTCACCAGCTTTTCTCACTTATTGAGGTCTTTGTGGCCTGAGTTATGAGAACCTCCTTCCCTTACTAGGGATGAGCTTCGAGTCGAACTCATGTTCGACTCCAACATCGGCTGTTCGCAAGTTCGCCGAACAGCGAACAATTTGGGGTGTTCGCGGCAAATTCGAAAGCCGCGGAACACCCTTTAACAGTCTATGGGAGAAATCAAAAGTGCTCATTTTAAAGGCTTATATGCATGGTATTGTCATAAAAAGTGTTTGGGGACCTGGGTCCTGCCCCAGGGGACATGGATCAATGCAAAAAAATTTTTTTTTTTTTTTTTTTAATCCAACAAGATTTTATTGAGTTTGCAGGGAAAGCATTACAAGCATTGTAGACAGGTTTACACAGCACCTCTTATGCAACACATAATCCAATAGCAAAGTAACAATCTCAATATAACATTGTTAAAAGCTTATTCCAATCACAGTCAACCTCTATCCAGGTCTCACCCGGCATTAATTCCTAGCAACCTGTCATATACCAGTTCCATAGGTGCTAATCCTGGTACATCTAACCATGAACCCCATATTTTTTCAAATTTTGGCATGCTACCTCTATGTTGGTAAATCAACTTTTCCATTTTTAGAGTTGTGTTAATACTTTCAGTCCACTCCTTAACAGTCGGTGACCTATCGGACTTCCAGTGAGTCATAATCAGTCTTCTGGCCTGAAAAAGTACTCTATGCACAGCTTCTCTGTTGTGTCCTTCCCATTCGTATTCCTCCAAAGCACCCAAGAGACACGCTCTAGGGTCCTGTGGAAGACCCACATTAAAGATTGAGTTAATATTTTGAACCACTCCTGCCCAATACATGTGCAACTTGGGACATCTCCACAGCATATGGATCAGGTCTCCATGCTCACGTTTACATCTAGTACATGTTGGTTCCGTCAGCCTGTTCATTAAATGTAATCTGTGCGGAGTATAATATGTTCTCAATAGAATATGTAGTTGGGTGAGTTTTTGTGACACATTAAGTGAACATTGGTTCACTGCCTGAAAGATCTCCTCCCACTGATCCTCGTCTAGCTGTCCCACCTCTGCCTCCCACCTCTCTCTCACCCTCAAGGGATGGCGTCTCATCACGGATTGCAACAGGATGGCATAGCATTGAGAGATAAATCCCTTAGATGAGCCAGCATCCTCCAGAAGGTTGAAAACAGGGGTCGGGGACAAGTGCTATTCCAAGGAGCGGCTCTGTGTCTGTACTGCGTGTCTAAGTTGCATATAGTAGAATAACATTGATGCTGGCAGGTTATACGCTTCTTTTAGATCAGCAAATGTTCGCAACACACCTTCCCTAAATATATGCTTGATATGAGTGATTCCAAACTGCTTCCAACGAGTTCCGCATTGTAATTTAGCTAGTTCCCCATACGTGTCATTGTGCCAAATGGGACTATATTCCGTATATCCATCTACGTTCTGGAGATATTTGGACTTATTCCACACCTTTTGAATTAGACTAAACGTTGGGTATTTTTTATGTGGTTTAGTGAAGGCCAATGCCTCTAAAGCCATGTGAATCGGTCCTTTACCTACTGTATGGATCATTAGCCTGTGGGATGAGTTATGTGACGGGACAAATGTACCAATCAGATGCTGCAATTGGGAGGCCAGGTAGTACAGCCATGGATTGGGCAATGCCAATCCACCACAGTCCTTGGGTCTCTGTAGGTGTTCTAATTTGATCCGGGCAGGACCATTTTTCCAAATAAGGGTTCGGAAAATGGCATTGACTATGTGAAATATTTTTAAGGGGATAACCATAGGGGTATTGTGCAAAAAATAAAGTAACTGTGGCATAAGAATCATTTTCACTAGGTTTACTCTACCTGCTACTGACATTAAAAGAGAGTTCCAGGTCTTAATTTTGTCTCTAAAGCGCTGTAGGAGTGGAAATATATTTAGATGTATAAAGTCTCGGGGCTGGGACGTGATTTGAATCCCTAAATATTTGAAAGTAGTGGCAATCGGGATGGGGCAAGTGGCGCAGACCTCCTGTGATTCATCTCCATCCAATAAGAGAAGGGCAGACTTTGACCAATTTATATGAAGGCCAGAGAACTTCCCAAATTTAGATATGGTCGACATGGCCTCCTGAAGGGAGGGGCCGGTGTCACCGAGTAGGAGCATGGTGTCATCGGCGTACAGCATAATTTTTTTCCTGCATGTCACCGTAGCAGAAGCCTGTAATGCCCAGATTTGCCCTGATCCCGATCGCCAATGGTTCAATAGCCAGCACAAAGAGGAGAGGAGACAGGGGACATCCCTGTCTCGTACCCCTCCTCAACACAAAGCTTGGAGATAGGTAGCCGGCAACCCTCACAGCGGCCTCCGGCTGACTATAAAGGAGCCTAACCCAGGAAACATACTGGGGGCCAAATCCAAAACTCCGCAAGACTGACCACAGATAATTCCAGTCTATGCTGTCAAACGCCTTAGTGGCATCCAATGACAGCAAGGCCCTGGAACCCATATTGTCTGCTTTGGATTGCATGTTAAGGAATAGCCTTCTCAAATTGACTGCCGTCGATTTATTGGGCATGAAACCAGCTTGGTCTCCATGGACAATTGAAGTAATAACTCCATTTAGTCTAATGGCCAGAGCTTTCGCCAATATTTTCACGTCACTCTGTAGCAGAGAAATCGGGCGATACGCCCCGGGATCTACTGGATCCTTACCAGGCTTGAGCAGCAAAACAATATTGGCCTTTGACATTGATATTGGTAGACGGCCTTCCTCCCGGGCTCTATTAAAGACTTTAAGCAACTGGGGTAGTAATTCAGTAGGATACTGTTTATATATTTCTATGGGGATTCCGTCTTCCCCGGGCGCTTTGCAGTTAGGAAAAGATCCAACCGCATCCTGTAGTTCTTCCACTGTAAGGGGATTCTCCAAGAGCCCTCTCTGATCTTTGTTTAATCTAGGGAAATCTATCTGTTCTAAGTATTGTTCTAACTCCTCAGATGTATAAGATGTACCCGGCTTATACAAATCTTCATAAAAAGTGTTTAGTTCCTGCAGCACCTTCTCAGGCGTGTTAACTATGTTACCCGCCTTAGTCCTGATAGCACCTATAGTTGGGGACTTCTGGTATGAATTTGCGATTCTCGCTAGTATGCGGCCTGTTTTCTCGCCCTCCTCAAAAAACGCCTGCTTAGCAAAGAATCTCTTCTTGTCGGCCGATGAGGACAGCAGTTGACGGTATGCAGAAAGAGCCGCCTGCCATGCCTCCATGGTCGAATCAGAAGGATCCGTGACATATAATTGTTCCATCTCCTGTACTCTGGTTTCAAGTTCATTTTTAAGTGCGGAAGAGTCTTGTTTAACCTTATTCATTTCAGCTATTAACACACCCCTCAAATATGCTTTGAAGGCATCCCATTGCCCAATTATCGATTCATTTGGATCCTGGTGCGGAAAAACTCACACATGCTCCCAACTATCCCCTCGTGTGAGCGGAACAGTTTCAACCAAAAAGCATTGAATTTCCAAGGGGCTTTAGGTAGTGTAACTATTGGGGCAATTATAAGCCGTATAACCACTGGTGAGTGATCGGATACACTGCGGGGCCTATGTATCATATCAGAAACAAACGGGAGCATGTTTAAGCTGCACACCCCCAGGTCAATTCTAGACAAACAACCATGGGTTTTGGAAAAGCATGTAAATTGTCTAACTCCTGGGTTCCTATGTCTCCAGACATCCACCCAGCCCACCTCTTGCAACAACCGCGCCAGGGGGGTAACCCTGGAGAGGGCAGAGGTTCCGGGTCCTGGGTGTCTATCTTCCACTGGATTTAAGCAGCAATTAAAGTCCCCCGTTACCAACAGCGGTGCGTCAGGCCTGCCATCCATAAATGTCAGCAGGGACCTAAGCACCGCCGCCGTGAAGGGGGGGGGGGGGGAATATATACCACCGCCAGCACACAAGTCAATGTGCCCAACCTGCAATGGAGAAAAACATAACGACCTTCACTATCAATTTCATTTGCAATTTCTTCAAAGTCCAGGTTACCATGGATCAACACGCTCACCCCCTAGAATAGGAGGTGTGCGTGGAGTGATAGGCCTTTCCTACCCAGGAGTATCTCAGGAAGCTCACAGTGTCCGCAGTCAAGTGGGTTTCTTGGTAGCAAAGAATTCCGGGGATGTACTTCTTCAAACACATGCGAATCATGGTACGCTTCAATGGGGAGTGTAGTCCCCTAACGTTCCAGGATACTAATGGGATGTCCGCCATGTCTGCTGGTAAGTAAGTAGTGTTGACCGGTACTTTGTGGATCCACTTCTGTAGCGAGGTTCTGCTAGGTTTGACGTAAGGTTGATGAATTCGTGTCCTGTTGAGATATCATTCTTTCTGCTTGTAACTCTTATTGCTAGAACTTTCCCCGCTTCAATGGGGGGTGGTGAAAAAGAAAACTTTCTTGTGCTATAAACTGCACATTCTGCCAACATGGCAACTTTAGCAACGTATGCGACATTACATCGCTCTTTTTTACTGAAAATGATAATTTGTAGATTCGACTTTTAATCCAATTCGCTCTCATTGCACTGCTTAGGAATATTCAGTCCCCCAGCCAAGGAACATCTGTCAACACTGGAAATAGAAAATAAGGTATGCTCTGGTTGCCCATCTAGAAAAAAGGAAACAAAATGACGTTTTCTAGTATCTCAGCCCTCTGCAAGTAGCCGGTTTAGTTCTTTCAATCTTCGTCTTGTGGAGCCTGCCGTTTCAATGCCTGCTCATTTCTATCCAACCAGACTGAGGCGTCCTTAGCAGATTCAAAGAATTGTGCTTGGCCTCTCACCACAACCCGAAGCTTCGCCGGATATAACATGGCGTATGGGAGTTGCAGAAGTCGCAGTCTGCGTTTCACGTCTGTGAATTTAGCTCTGCGCCTCTGGACTTCTGCCGAAAAGTCCGGATAGAAAGATACCCGAACACCATTGTGGAGGACATTTGCCTTCTCTTGAGCATGTCTCAACACTGCTTCTCTAGCCTTGTAATGTAAAATTCTTGCAAGAATGGATCTTGGAGGGCCCCCTGGTGGAGGAGGGCGTGAGGGCACTCTGTGAGCACGTTCCACCACAAACATTGGGGAGAATGCATTTTTCCCAAAAAGTTCCATTAGCCAGTTTTCAACATAGGTGGTGGGGTCCCTGCCCTCCACTTTCTCAGGCAACCCCACTATGCGAACATTGTTTCGCCTTAAGCGATTTTCCAAATCCTCTGCATGATCGCATGCATCCCTGGCTAATTGCAGTGCTGTTCTGGTATCTTGTGTCATAGGTGGTAACTGGTCTTCCATGTCACTGACTCTGCTTTCCACAGCCGTGGTGCGTTCACGTATCTTTTGCATGTCTTGCCTTAGTAATGACACATCTTCTCTCAGACCCCCAAACTGCTCCTTCAAGGTGTTAACTGAAGCTGTGCAGTTGTTCACAGCTCTGAGTATGTCAGCTAGAGTAGGCTGCATAGCGTCCGGGTCCGCTGAGCTTTGTGGTTCCCCAGATGCAAGGGCCGACTGCTCCCCCTCCTCCTCTCCCCAGAGCACCTGTGTGATGTCTGCCTGCATAGCATGTGTCCCAGCCTGGCTAGATGACTGCTCTGTTCCCAATGCCCCAGCCATTTTCTGAGCATAGTAAATCATGTCTCTAGGGGCGTCTTTACCAGTGATTTTTGGCGTCTTACTTGCTTTAGGCCAAGAGTCTTTCTGCTTGTCCTGTCCGCGCGGTGTGTGTTTCACTGAAGACGCCGCGGCGCCATCTTGGATCTCCAGGCCCGTCATCTCAATCTGTCCTTTTCGGAACTTTCCTCTGGTGCAGAGAGCCGGCGGATGATCCCCTGGGGTCTCAGGATCGTGCCCGTTCTGCATAGGGCAAAATAAAGTCGGTCGGCCTTGGCCACGCCCCGCAAAAAATTTTTTAACGACGGACGTTTTTTCGGGAGCAGTGATTTTAACCACTTGACGACCGCCTCACGCCAATATACATCAGCAGAATGGCACGGGCAGGCAAAATCACGTACCTGGCACGTGATTGCCTTCCCACGGGCGGGGAGTCCGATCGGGCCCCCCCCGGTGCCCAAGGCGGTCGGCTTTGGTCTGGGAGCGTTCAGAGATGAGGGGGAGGCCATCCATTCGTGGCCCCCCCCTCGCGATTGCTCCCAGCCAATGAGAATCTTCTCCTGCCTCTGTGTAGTACACAGAGGCAGGGGATGTGATGTCATCTCTCCTCGGCTCGGCAGTTTCTGTTCCGGCGCCGAGGAGAGAAGACTGCAATGTGAGTGCACCAACACTACACACACAGTAGAACATGCCAGGCACACATTACACCCCCCTTTGCCGCTAACACCCACGCACGCAGCATACGCCTCCCTTAGTGGTATAGTATCTGTACGGATCAATATCTGATCCGATCAGATCTATACTAGCGTCCCCAGCAGTTTAGGGTTCCCAAAAATGCAGTGTTAGCGCGATTAGCACAGATACCTGCTAGCACCTGCGTTTTGCCCCTCTGCCCGGCCCAGCCCAGCCCACCCAAGTGCAGTATCGATCGATCACTGTCACTTACAAAACACTAAACACATAACTGCAGCGTTCGCAGAGTCAGGCCTGATCCCTGCGATCGCTAACAGTTTTTTTGGTAGCGTTTTGGTGAACTGGCAAGCACCAGCGGCCTAGTACACCCCAGTCGTAGTCAAACCAGCACTGCAGTAACACTTGGTGACGTGGCGAGTCCCATAAGTGCAGTTCAAGCTGGTGAGGTGGCAAGCACAAGTAGTGTCCCGCTGCCACCAAGAAGAAGACAAACAGGCCTGTCGTGCCCGTAATGCCCTTCCTGCTGCATTCGCCAATCCTAATTGGGAACCCACCACTTCTGCAGCGCCCGTACTTCCCCCATTCACATCCCCAACCAAATGCAGTCGGCTGCATAAGAGGCATTTTCTTTATGTCCTTCTGAGTACCCCTACCCAAAGAACCCCCCCAAAAAAGATGTTGTCTCTGCAGCAAGCGCGGATATAGGCATGACACCCGCTATTATTGTCCCTCCTGTCCTGATAATCCTGGTCTTTGCATTGGTGAATGTTTTGAACGCTACCATACACTAGTTGAGTATTAGCGTAGGGTACAGCATTGCACAGACTAGGCCCACTTTCACAGGGTCTCCCAAGATGCCATCGCATTTTGAGAGACCCGAACCTGGAACCGGTTACAGTTATAAAAGTTAGTTACAAAAAAAAGTGTAAAAAAATATATATATATATAAAATAAAAAAAAATAGTTGTCGTTTTATTGTTCTCTCTCTCTCTATTCTCTCTCTATTGTTCTGCTCTTTTTTTACTGTATTCCATTCTGCAATGTTTTATTGTTATTATGTTTTATCATGTTTGCTTTTATCAGACTCCTACTTACCAGACTGGTGAGTCCGCTTGAGCAGAAGGTAGGCTCCCTTACGCGTCCGACTCGCGGCCCCTGGTAAGGTAAACAGGAAGCACAGGAGTACGGAGTGGTATGAAAGCCTGTTACTGAAGTCCAGATGCAGGAGCAGTCTTTTAGCAGCAGGTGCAGGCTGGAACACAGGCAACAGGACTGAGCAGGATGGTCAGGAGACAGGCTGGGTTCGGCAACAGGCAGGCAACGAGGTACAGTGGAGCAGGCGAAAGAATAGTCAGACAGGCCAAAGGTCGGGTGCAGGCAGAGTTCAGAGGGAGGTCCAGGAAGCAAGCCGGGTTGTCAGGAGATCTGGAAAGTATAGGCACAAGGTACAGGTACTACGGACGGCAGAGCTGTTGATCAGGCAGCACTGATCAAAGAGGCAGGCCCGCTTAAATGGGCAGTTTGGCGCCAAACGGAGTGCGCGCGCGCGCACGCACCGGCACGCACAGGCGCGCGCCCCCGCACACCGGCACACACAGCAGACCTGAACGGGACACGCATACCGGAGCTGCAACAGGACCCGCAGGAACACGCGCACCAACGCGCGCCGACGCGCCCCGACACACACCACCGCGAGCACCCTGCCTGCCGAGGTGAGCTCTCTGACAGTGCCCCCTCCTCAAGGGCAGCCTCCGGATGCCCAGCTGGGCCAACCTGGTTGCATGGGAGTTTTTAAAAGCTTGCAGCAGTACCTCAGTGTGAAGATTACTCTCAGGCTCCCAGGAGTTATCCTCGGGTCCATACCCCTTCCATTTGATGAGATACTGGATTTGATTGCGCCTTTTCCTGCAGTCCAGAATTGCCTCGATTTCGAACTCCTCCTCGTTATTAATCATAACAGGCTCAGATGGATTGGCATTACGGTCGGTGAAAGGATTAGGAACGACCGGTTTCAGTAAGGACACATGGAAAACCGGGTTTTATCTAAAGGAATCCAGTAGGCTGAGTTCATACGCTACGTCGTTTATCTTTCTTCTTACCGGGAAGGGTCCCTTGAATTTAGGCCCCAGTTTCCTAGAGGGGCAAGCCATTTTTAAGTTAGTTGTAGATAGCCACACTTGGTTGCCAGGCTCCAGGATAAGTTCCCCACGCCTCTTCTTGTCGAACATCCTTTTATAAGAAGCCTGGGATTGGGCCATGGTTTCCTGCAGAAGTTTGCTATTGGCAGAGAAGAACTCCATTGTTTCGGTCACTGCAGGGAGGGAGCATTCAGGTATCGAGCTGGGTAGAAAGGAGGGATAAAATCCATAGTTGGCAAAAAATGGCGTTTGGTTGATGGCTGAATGCACAGAGTTATTGTATGAAAATTCCGCAACTGGTAACAGGGAAACCCAGTCAACCTGGGAAAAGGCCGAGAAACAACGGAGGTATTGCTCCAAGGTCTGGTTGGTTCTCTACGTCTGGCGGTTTGTCTGGGGGTGATAGGCCGAAGAGAACGCTAGTTCAATTTCGAGGGAACCACACAACGCCTTCCAGAACCTGGAGGTGAATTGAACACCTCGGTCCGAGACGATATTAGAGGGAACCCCATATATTCTCACAATTTCTTTAACGAAGATCTTCGCCGTTTCCACAGCTGAGGGTGTGCCCTTCATGGGCAGGAAGTGTGCTATTTTCGACAATCTATCAATTATGACAAAGATGGTAGAGAAGCCTTCGGATGGGGGTAGCTCCACAATGAAATCCATCGAGATCATTTTCCAGGGTCTGTCAGGAATGGGCAAGGGCTTCAATAAGATCCAGGCCTTCGTCCGGTTACTCTTGCTTCGGGCACAGGTGTGGCAGGAACTGGCGTAACTCCTACAGTCCTCGGCCAACTGTGGCCACCAAAAGGTACGCTGCACCAATTTGGTTGTCTTCCGGGCCCTGAAATGACCTGCCAGCTTGTGGTCATGGCAAAGCTCTAGTACCGGCACCCTAAGGCTCTCAGGAACCATGATCTTGCCCTCATGCCATAGTAAACAATCTCTTAGGCTGGTCTCGGTGGGTTTGGGTATTTCTGTGGAAGCTTATTCTGGAGATTAAATCCCCCTGAAGAAGTAGAAAATTTCCCGCAGGCAGGATAGTGTCCGGAGGGATGGTCTCTTTGGAGTCATGGAACATTCGCGAGAGTGCGTCAGGTTTGATGTTTTTAGAGCCAGGTCTGTAAGTGATGTGAAATTGAAAGCGGGAGAAGAAGAGTGCCCATCTGGCTTGTCGTGGTTTAAATCTCTTGACAGATCTCAAATATTCCAAGTTTTTGTGGTCCGTGTAGATTAGAATAGGATGTACAGCACCCTCCAAAAGATAGCGCCACTCCTCCAGAGCCATCTTGATGGCCAGAAGCTCCCGGTCACCCACATCGTAGTTCCTTTCAGACACAGAGAGTTTGCGAGAGAAGAAAGCTATTGGGAACAGAAGAGCCTTGGGGCCCTGACGTTGAGAGAGTACTGCCCCTACTGCGACTTCTGAGGCATCTACCACCAACACGAATGGCAAGGCAGAGTTAGGGTGTTTGAGGATGGAGGCCGATGTGAATAGTCCTTTTAATTTTTCAAAGGCTGATTGAGCCCTGGGGGTCCAGCAGAATCGGGTTCCCTGTTTTGTTAGTTCTGTAATGGGGGCGATGATCTTGGAAAAGTCTCTGATGAATTTCCTATAAAAATTGGAAAATCCAACGAAGCGTTGGACCCCCTTCCTGTCTGTAGGTGCGGGCCAGTCCAGGATGGTGGACACCTTTTGAGGGTCCATTTTAATACCTTCCACTGAAATGATGAGCCCCAGGAATTGGATGCATTGGAGTTCAAACTTGCATTTATCAAGTTTAGCATACAGTCCGTGTTGCCTGGGCCGTGCAAGGACATTCCGAACGTGCCTGCAATGATCAGTCAATGAAGAGGAGAAAATGAGAATGTCATCAAGGTAAACGATGACGTAGAGGTCCAAAAATTCCCGGAAGATGTCGTTCACAAAATGTTGGAATGTGGCTGGGGCTTTGCATAGACCGAAGGGCATAACGAGATACTCGAAATGCCCAAAACGAGTGCAAAAAGCGGTTTTCCACTCGTCCCCCTCTCGGATACAGATTACGTTATAGGCTCCGCGAAGATCCAATTTTGTGAAGACAGTTGCCGTTCCCAGCCTCTGGAATAACTCAGGCACCAGGGGTAACGGGTAGCGATTTTTAATCGTTATCCGATTCAATTCCCGGTAATCGATGCATGGTCGAAGAGAATGATCCTTTTTCTCTACGAAGAATATGCCGGCTCCGGCCGGAGATGTGGACGGGCGGATAAACTTCTTTTTTAGATTCTCGTCAAGATATTGTTTTAATGTATCCAACTCCTGCTCAGTCAATGGAAAGATCCTGCCGAAGGGTACCTCGGTTCCGGGTAGCAGCTCTATAGGGCAATCATAGGGCTTGTGTGGGGGTAGGATCTCTGCACCTTTCTTGCTGAATACGTCCGAGAAATCTCGGTAGGGTTCTGGGATGGCTTGGTGTAAGTTGGCATCAGGGTGCAAGCAGAGAAGTTGGGGCATCTCGTGGGTAACTCGTTGCAGGCAGTGTTGTTGGCAATATTCAGAGAGAAACTCCACTCTTCCAGAAGCCCAGTTAATATGGGGGTTGTGGGCCTGCAGCCACGGCATTCCAAGGATGACAGGGAAAAGGGGTGAGGAAATGGCATCCAAACAGAGGAATTCCTGATGTTGAGAGTCCATAGTAGCGACTAAGGGGACGGTCTCCTGAATGACAGGACCGGAACGGAGGGCGGAACCGTCTGGTGAACAGCCAGGCTCTGGGTCTTGGGTTGGAGTGGTATATCATGCTGAGCTGCAAAGGCCAAGTAGATGAAGCAGCTGCATGCTCCAGAATCAATGATGACTGGAACTTGGATAGCCTTTCCGGGAAGCTGCAAAGTGACAGAGATGGTAAGATGAGTACTAGGTTTTGGCATGATAGTTGCACATATACGAGCAGAAGAACGACACTTACGCGTCTTGTTGGGGCAGACGCTGGCGTAGTGCCCAGATTCCCCGCAGTAGAGGCACAGGTTATGGGTACGTCTTCGTAACTTCTCTTCAGGAGTCAAGGAGGGACGGAGCAGGCCAAGCTGCATGGGCTCCGGAGTGTCGAAAGCTGGAGAAGTCGGTGGAGCAGAGGGCCTACTAGGAGGACTGGGAACCTGTGGAAGCATCCAGGTGGGTCGAAAGGTACTGGTAGATCTTTCGGTGCGTCGTTCTCTCAGACGACGGTCGATCTGAATTGACAGGTTAGCTAGTTCTTCCAGGGCTTGGGGTACCCCGACCCGTGCTAACTCATCCTTGAGTGGGTCGGACAAACCCATCCTAAACTGATGGCGCAGAGCCGTGTCATTCCACGCCTTATCAGAGCTCCAGCACCTAAATTCAACAGCATAGTCCTCAACCGCTCTGCGGCCTTGCCGGAGGGAGTGCAGGGAAGCTTCGGCAGTAGCGGTTAGCTGAGGGTCTTCATAGAGTTGTGACATTGCCAAGAAGAAGGCGTCCAGATTTTCCAGGGCATTAGACTTTTGCTCCAGAAGGTGATGAACCCAGGTTTGAGGTTCACCGGACAGCAAGGAAATGACAAAGCCCACCTTAGTGGCCTCTAGGGAGGAGGTACGAGGCTGCAGAGCGAAATAGAGTCCACATGCATTCCGGAATGCACGGTATTTGCTACGGTCTCCGGAGAACCTTTCTGGTATAGGTACTTTGGGTTCTGGAGGGAGCATGACTACGGAGGGTGCCACGGTTGCAGATGAAGTCCCCTGGGGACTGGTGGGTGCAGACAGGGCCTGAACACGTTCCTCCAATCTGGTATAGTCCTCTTGTAAACTTTTCACTGCTTGGGTTAATCCTGCCAAATGTCTGCAAAGTTCATCCATAGGGGAGGCCCCCTGCCCGGACTCGGTCATCGCTGCCTGATACTATCAGACTCCTACTTACCAGACCGGTGAGTCCGCTTGGGCAGAAGGTAGGCTCCCTTACGTGTCCGACTCACGGCCCCTGGTAAGGTAAACAGGAAGCACAGGAGTACGGAGTGGTATGAGAGCCTGTTACTGAAGTCCAGATGCAGATGGAGGAGCAGTCTTTTAGCAGCAGGTGCAGGCTGGAACACAGGCAACAGGACTGAGCAGGATGGTCAGGAGACAGGCTGGGTTCGGCAACAGGCAGGCAACGAGGTACAGTGGAGCAAGCGAAAGAATAGTCAGACAGGCCAAAGGTCGGGTGCAGGCAGAGTTCAAAGGGAGGTCCAGGAAGCAAGCCGGGTTGTCAGGAGATCTGGAAAGTATAGGCACAAGGTACAGGTACTACGGACGGCAGAGCTGTTGATCAGGCAGCACTGATCAAAGAGGCAGGCCCGCTTAAATGGGCAGTTTGGCGCCAAACGGAGTGCACGCACACGCACCGGCACACACAGGCACGTGCCCCCGCACGCGCCCCCACACAAGCCCGCGCGCGTGCCCCCGCACACTGGCACACACAACAGACCTGACGGGACACGCATACCGGAGCTGCAAGGAACGCGCGCAACAGGACCCGCAGGAACACGCGCGCCGACGCACCCCGACCCACACCACCGCGAGCACCCTGCCTGCAGAGGTGAGCTCTCTGACAGCTTTTCAGATATGCAATTTTTTATACTTTACCGTTTACTGTGTTTTATTGTTAACCATTTTTTTGTCTTCAGGTACGCCATTCACGACTTTGAGTGGTTATACCAGAATGATGCCTGCAGGTTTAGGTATCATCTTGGTATCATTCTTTTCAGCCAGCGGTTGGCTTTCATGTAAAAGCAATCCTAGCGGCTAATTAGCCTCTAGACTGCTTTTACAAGCAGTGGGAGGGAATGCCCCCCCCCCACCATCTTCCGTGTTTTTCTCTGGCTCTCCTGTCTCAACAGGGAACCTGAGAATGCAGCCGGTGATTCAGCCAGCTTACCATAGAGCTGATCAGAGACCAGAGTGGCTCCAAACATCTCTATGGCCTAAGAAACCGGAATCTACGAGCATTTCATGACTTAGATTTCGCCGGATGTAAACAGCGCCATTGGGAAATTGGGAAAGCATGTTATCACACCGATCTTGGTGTGGTCAGATGCTTTGAGGGCAGAGGAGAGATCTAGGGTCTAATAGACCCCAATTTTTTCAAAAAAGAGTACCTGTCACTACCTATTGCTATCATAGGGGATATTTACATTCCCTGAGATAACAATAAAAATGATAAAAAAAAAAAAATGAAAGGAACAGTTTAAAAATAAGATAAAAAAGCAAAAAAATAATAAAGATAAAAAAAGGACTCCTGTCGCCCCCTGCTCTCGCGCTAAGGCGAACGCAAGCGGCGGTCTGTCGTCAAATGTAAACAGCAATTGCACCATGCATGTGAAGTATCACCGCGAAGGTCAGATCGAGGGCAGTAATTTTAGCAGTATACCTCCTCTGTAAATCTAAAGTGGTAACCTGTAAAGGCTTTTAAAGGCTTTTAAAAATGTATTTATTTTGTTGCCACTGCACGTTAGTGCGCAATTGTAAAGCATGACCTCACTTTTTAACACAAAGTTTTGAAAACTGAAAAAAAATAGTTTTTTCTTGTCTTTCTTCATTTTCAAAAACAAATGAGAGCTGCAAAATACTCACCATGCCTCTCAGCAAATAGCTTGGGGTGTCTACTTTCCAAAATGGGGTCATTTAGGGGGGTTTTGTGCCACCTGGGCAACTGTGATAGGCAGTGAAGAGTGAAATCAAAAATTTACACCCTTAGAAATCCTGAAGGTGGTGATTGGTTTTCGGGGCACCGTACGCGGCTAGGCTCCCAAAAAGTCCCACACATGTGGTATCCCTGTACTCAGGAGAAGCAGCTAAATGTATTTTTGGGTGCAATTCCACATATGCCCATGGCCTGTGTGAGCAATATATCATTTAGTGACAACTTTGTGCAAAAAAAAAAAAATTTGTCACATTCCCGCAACTTGTGTCAAAATATAAAATATTCCATGGACTCAACATGCCTCTCGGCAAATAGCTTGGGGTGTCTACTTTCCAAAATGGGGTCATTTGGGGGGGGGTTTGTGCCATCTGGGCATTTTATGGCCTTCAAAACTGTAATAGGTAGTGAGGAGTGAAATCAAAAAATTACGCCCTTAGAAATCCTAAAGGCTGTGATTGGTTTCCGGGGCCCCGTACGCGACTAGGCTCCCAAAAAGTCCCACACATGTGGTATCCCTGTACTCAGAAGCAGCTGAATGTATTTTGGGGTGCAATTCCACATATGCCCATGGCCTGTGTGAGCAATATATCATTTAGTGACAACTTTTTGTAATTTTTTTTTTTGTCATTATTCAATCACTTAGGACAAAAAAAAATAATATTCAATGGGCTCAACATGCCTCTCAGCAATTTCCTTGGGGTGTCTACTTTCCAAAATGGGGTCATTTGGGGGGGGGGTTGTACTACCCTGCCATTTTAGCACCTCAAGAAATGACATAGGCAGTCATAAACTTAAAGATGTGTAAATTCCAGAAAATGTACCCTAGCTTGTAGACGCTATAACTTTTGCGCAAACCAATAAATATACGCTTATTAACATTTTTTTTACCAAAGACATGTGGCCGAATACATTTTGGCCTAAATGTATGACTAAAATTGAGTTTATTGGATTTTTTTTAAACAAAAAGTAGAAAATATCATTTTTTTTTCAAAATTTTAGTTTTTTTCCGTTTATAGCACAAAAAATAAAAACCGCAGAGGTGATCAAATACCATCAAAAGAAAGCTCTATTTGTGGGAAGAAAAGGATGCAAATTTCGTTTGGGTACAGCATTGCATGACCGCGCAATTAGCAGTTAAAGCGACGCAGTGCCAAATTGGAAAAAGTCCTCTGGTCTTTAGGCAGCCAAATGGTCCGGGACTGAAGTGGTTAATAATGCTTAAAGTGAAACAATAAAAGTGTAATATTCCTTTAAATTTCGTACCTGGGGGGTGTCTATAGTATGCCTGTAAAGGGGCGCATGTTTCCCGTGTTTAGAACAGTCTGACAGCAAAATTACATTTCAAAGCAAAAAAAGTCATTTAAAAGTACTCGCGGCTATATAAATTGTCGGTCCGACAATACACATAAAATTTCAATGATAAAAACGACATGGGATTTCCCCATAGGGGAACCCCGAACCAAAATAAAAAAAAATGGCTTGGGGGTCCCCCTAAATTCCATACTAGGCCCTTCAGATCTGGAGGGGGACCCCGCACCAAGATTTAGAAAAAAAAAGGCGTGGGGGTCCCCTCAAAATCCATACCAGACCCTTCAGCGGAGCCCTGCGCCAAAATTTTTTTTAAAAAATGGCGGGGTCCCCGCCCCCTCTGACGCACGGGGAAAGCCTCGGGGAAGTTCCCGTGCGTCAGAGGGGGGCAGGGTCACCGGGTGGCCCCGCCCTCCGTTATTTAAGAACCGTCAGAAGACAAAAAGCATCCCACAGCGGGAGCCTCCCATCATGGATGCGGAGCGGCCCGAGAACGAAGAAGGGAAGAAGACACAGCGGAGGAAGATGCTGGACGAGAACACCGGAGCAAGAAGCAGAGGATCGGAGGAAGAAGAAGAAGATGGAGGAAGAAACCGAAGGAAGATAGAAGAAAGAAAGAGAATAGAAGAAAGAAGATAGTTGAAAGAAGATGGAAAGAAGAAGCATTTAAATAAAGGAATTGTCAAAAACTGTCCCTTGTCATTTTTAACATTTTTGACACTTTTTTTGTGAAATGGTAGGGGTGCTTTTGTACCCCCTTACCATTTCACACGGGGGGCGGGATCTGGGGGTCCCCTTGTTAAAGGGGGCTTCCAGATTCCGATAAGCCCCCCCGCCCGCAGACCCCCACAACCACCGGGCAAGGGTTGTGGGGATGGGGCCCTTGTCCTCATCAACATGGGGACAAGGTGCTTTGGGGGGGACCCCAAAGCACCCTCCCAATGTTGAGGGCATGTGGCCTGGTACGGTTCAGGGGGGGCGCTCTCTCGCCCCCTCTTTTCCTGCGGGCTGCCAGGTTGCGTGCTCGGATAAGGGTCTGGTATGGATTTTTAGGGGGACCCCACGCCATTTTTAAAAAAAAAAATTGGCGCAGGGTTCCCCTTAAAACCCATACCAGACCCTTCAGGTCTGGTATGGATTTTGAGGGGGACCTCCACGCCTTTTTTTTTTAAATTTTGGCGCAGGGTTCCCCTTAATATCCATACCTGAAAGGCCTGGTATGGAATTTAGGGGGACCCCCACGCTATTTTTTTTAAATTTTGGTTTGGGGTTCCCCTGTGGGGAAATCCCATGCTGTTTTTATCAATGAACTTTTATGTGTATTGTCGGACCGACAATTCATATAGCCACGAGTACTTTTAAATGACTTTTTTTCCTTTGAAATGTAATTTTGCTGTCAGACTGTTCTAAACACGGGAAACATGCGCCCCTTTACAGGCATACTATAGACACCCCCCAGTACGAAATTTAAAGGAATATTACACTTTTATTGTTTCACTTTAAGCATTATTAAAATCACTGCTCCCGAAAAAACTTTTTTTTGCTTTGATCCATGTCCCCTGGGGCAGGACCCAGGTCCCCAAACACTTTTTATGACAATAACTTGCATATAAGCCTTTAAAATTAGCACTTTTGATTATTTATGTTCGAGTCCCATAGACTTTAACGGTGTTCGCGTGTTCGAACAAATTTTTTGCCTGTTCCCATGTTTAGGTGCAAACTGAACAGGGGGGTGTTCGGCTCATCCCTGTCCCTTACTAAATAGAAGACATGGTGCATTAAAGACACAGGCCAAAGAGGAGGTATATCTATGATCTAATCAGATCCTTGCATAAACAGCCTTACATGGCGGAGTGGGACAGGGACCTCTCTATCGATCTAGAACAGTGGCACAACTGTATTTGGACTTCCTTTCAAGGAAGCCAATCTAAAAGTATTGACTAGATGGTACCTAGTCCCTTTCCACCTTTTGAAAATGTAATCTAGATCCTTCCCTCACTGTCTCTGGGGATGTGCTTCACGGGCACTTGTATCACATTTGTGAGAATATCCTACAGTATGAGGTTTTTGTAATATGATTTTTGCCCTGCTCCAGGGAGTCATGGGGCTACCTATTCAGCAACAGCTCCAAATAGCTTTACTTAATGAACCAGTTGCTAATGCCTCTCCCAGCACGTAGCAGCTGATATTTTTCAGTCTCCTTGTAGCAAAATCTCAATAGCAGCAGCATGGAAAAAATCTCACGTGGATTATGGCTCATGAAAAGATTGCCAGTACAATCAATGACACGTTAAAACAATTTGAAAAGATTTGTGACCCTTGAGTCCAATACTTGCAAATCCAGATGACTTATTCCCCTGTAGCACCAGCTCTTCATGGAGATCTCTAATTCTCTTTTTTTCCTACCTCCTGTAGCAAGGTCTTTTACCTCTTTTGGTCTAATGAGAACCTCCAAGGCCAAAGATAGCTGACATCCTTCAATATGTGGTGGGTTGTGAGGCATAGTGGGTGCAAAGATGGGGAAAGTCATTGGGCGCCAGACACTTCTTGGATGTAAAAAAGTTTTTTTTCTTTTAATAGTCCTTTTTATATGTTTTGGGGGAAAGAGGGTTTGGGCGAGGACACCCTTAGATAGTTGCAAACTCAATTGGCAGACTCCGAGACTTCAATAAGAGAACAGTCGTACAGGAAAAGGCCCCAGCAAGGCGCCACTTGCAGGATGGCTGTCTCCTATGGTAACAGTCCTTTAACTGTTCCTAACTCAAACGTATCAGTTCTTTCAGCTCCACTACAACTGCTCCTTTTAGTTCTTCAATAGTGAGCTCCTGGTCTCTCACTAGGCACACTGATTCACTGACTATGAATCCCTTGAGCTCCTCCAAGGTTTGCGGTGGTATCCCCTCAAGCGTCACCCTCTCTGCTGGGTCCTTAGCTTGGCACTCCAGATACTCCTCAAGCTTCACTCCTGCTACCCATCCCAGTCCCTGGCTTGACACACAAGGCTGCTCTGCAAGCGTCTCCTCCGCTGGTTGGGTACCTGACTTGATCACTGCCTGAAGATTCCTGATTCTCCACTGTGCCCTATGGTGAGAATATGATTCCGGTACTTGCTTCAGTTACTCACTGTGGTCCCTGGTAAAGGCGATCGGTCCCTCCGTGGCGACAGCTTCCCTTCCACCTCCGACCACTGACAGGTTCTCCGGCTGGCAGAACCATCACTTTTGGTTAGACTGCAAGCCGCAGTCCCAACCCCACACTGCTCTCTTACTTCTGGATAGGCCCTCACACAGCCTGGCAGCCAGATGCCACCGGATTAGGCCCAATCTCCGGCCTAGCAGCCCAGGGCAGATGACACACGTTCACCCACTCACATATCCATAACCTGACCTTGGGTTGCCCTGCTCGTATTTAGTACCAACAACCTGGCCACCTAGTGGTAGAAGAGAAAAGCGCAACAAGGCCAAGCTTAGGGAGAAATCAATAGATCCCTATCAATCGACCAAGATAACTACTCTTGCTAAGTAAATTTGTGAGGAGCTCCCTGACTAAACTCCAGGGTGCTACACTCCATGTTTCTTTTCTTTTCTTTCTCCCAGGTCTTTCTTCCTCTTTTCGTTTGTCATAGGGTAACAACCTTACGGTTCCTAATAATGACAGGGATATTATGTTCACTACACATGTAAGGGGAGTCTGAGTATGATTTAATTTCCACAGAGTCACTATAAATACTACTGTAAATCTGCTTCTAAATTTTGTGTGCATTATATTTGGTGAACCTCCTTTTTGAGATGTCGATGTAAACTTTGCACTACAGTATTGTATTATATACCCTTTTGCTTAATAAAAATATTGAACGAGAGATAAGTATACATAAGCGGGAGTATCGACAACATTACTATAGTTTCAAACAAAGTTCAGTAACAGTAGCTCCCATATTTCTGCCTTAACTGGTTCACTAGTCACTGGGTCTAGCCCAAGCAGTGACACAGTGAGGCTGCTCCTTTGTAATATGTTTTGATGATTTGTGGCTGCATTTGTTAAAGATAACTTCATGTTTGTGGACACTTACAAGCATTTTCAACACACACCACTTTAACTTGCTTTTTGTATGTGTTTTTCATGCTTCAATGATGCTTCGGTGATGCTTTGTGATGTTTTTTGAAGTTTTAATGAAGCTTGACAAATGTCCTGTGCTTGTTGATTTTCTATTTGTTTTAAAGGGGCCCAGTAGAACCCTGGCTTAGTAGTACCCCCACTCAGCAGATCCCCAGCTCATTTGTACCCTTGTTTAGCAGATCCCCAGCTTATTCGCACTCTTGTTCAGCAGATCCCCAGCTTATTAGTACCCTCATTCAGCAGATCCCCTGCTCAGTAGTACCCCCCAGCTCTGCTAATGCCACACTCAGTGGTACCCCCAGCTTTGCTGATCCCCCACTCAGTAGTAACCCCCAGCTCTGCTGATCCCCCACTCAGTAGTAACCCCCAGCTCTGCTGCTCCTCTGGTTTGTGGCTCTTTCTCTTTCTCTGGTCTTCACGCACCTCCCACTATATTTCTCCCACCTGCTCACCATGTGTGACATTTGCAAGTTTCTCCTGCTTTGGTCCCCCACCTCTGCTGATCCACTGCCACTCATTCCTCTCTCTCTGGTCCCCGCTCACCTTTGGCTATAGCGTTCCCATGTTGCACACCATGTGTGCTGTCTGCTATTTGCTCCGCTCCAGTCTGGACCCCGCTCACCTTCCTGCTGCTCCACGCTGCACACCAGATGTGATCCAGACACTTCTAGAATGTATACACATGAATTGAAAGTTGCTGCTGATGATGTCTTTCTGATTTGCTTATTGATTTCCCAGTGCATCCTGGGATATCTCATACCTGCAATGCCTCCAAAACAAAATGAACCTAATGATGAATAAAAGCCCCTTAAAAGCTTCAGGTGCTGTAAGCGGGCATTGCAGTAGACCTTTATGGAGGCTTTGGAGACGCTTTGAAGCACCAAGAAAGCGACATGGGGTATAATTTTTGAAGCAAAGCAAACACAATGTGTAAACAGAATGGTAAGGTAACCATTTTATTTAGTGACAGGTGCTTTGATTGGCATTCTGAATGCTTTTAAAAAAGCCTGTGCAATGTCACATTTTGAAGCAAGCATAAATGAACCCTGAGAAAGGCAGCAATCTGCAGATTTTTTTTAGTAATACCATACACTGCCATTTAACATGTACAGTATATACTGTTTTAAAAGGAGCTTTATTACAGTCCTTTTAGGCATTAGCGAATGGTAACATAAAAGCCTCACTTTTCCTTTTTTTTTGTTCCAAGCAATAAAGCCTCACTTTTCTAATTATCTGATGGCCATCAACATTTGAACAGTCAATCTTGTGTCATAAAGAAATAGTTTATTGAACTTCAAGTAATTTTTCAAGTCATACAAAAAGTCATTAGCCTCACAGTGTTTAAAAATAGAGAAGATAAGATATTATATCAGTATCACTAATATAGTGGTAATCATTACCACATATGTCATACGGCTGGGGCTCAAAATAGCTACCAGAAAACATACTTGGATATGTCCATTTGTAGAAGTCCGCATCTATGTGTATGGAGGGATCGATGGCCACTGATGTGGACACCATTTCTCCTCTATTTATATGGCTGCTACAGATACAGCAGGCCTCCCCCATCAGGGGTGGAGACATGGCTCCACGTGTAGAAGCATGAAGCTTCCTTCCTCTGCCATTGTAGAAGGTCCAACGGGTGTGGGGTGACGCCATACGCCGCACAACTGGGGGACCTTCCAAAATGGCGGAGAAAGGAAGCTTCCTGCTTCTACACGTGGAGCCATGTCTCCACCCCTGATGGAGGAGGCCTGCTGTATCTATAGCAGCTATATAAATAGAGGGGAAATGGTGTCCACATCAGTGGTCCCTCCATACACATAGATGCGGACTGCGGACTTGGAAATGGACATATCCAGGTATGTTTTCTGGTAGCTATTTTGAGTCCCAGCAGCCATATCACATATGTGGTAATAAATGTAAATAAAATACTGCGCTAACAATCTAAATAAAAATAATGTTGGAGCAGCGACTAAAGTGTTTTACAGCACAAAACAGAATAATAAGAAAAAAAGTTGCGCTAGTAAAGTGTGAAACAAAACACAGATAAGTGCCACAAACTTAAATTATATAAATACTGAAAAGACCCAAATGGTGTTATAGTACACCTATGAGTCAAACACACGAACACATATAATAATTAGAACAATGTCCATCCAATTGGTCCACAGCAAAGTGACATAAATTGCAAAAATTATACTAGTCCATAAATTGAAAAAAACATGAAAAAAATATCCCCAAAGGTAATAAGTGATGAAAGTTGCATGGATGGAACCTCCACCTTGAAGAAAATGCTGCCGCTTACCAGAGGGAGTTGGTCCCTGATTACAGGGGACCGCACTGAGCAGACGGCTGTAACCCCAGCCCGGGATCTCACAGACAGGCACTAGATGGCATCACGTCCAACAGGCTCCACGTCATATATCCCAGCAGAGTAATGCAGAGTACCGTGTTTATCATAAGAAACAACAAAATGCTCCACATAGCGTAAAACCATATGACATTTATTGAATAAAACTTATGCCAAATGAACACTTACGGATCAGCAGATAAATAACAGCATAAAAGAAAAGCCGGCCGGCTCCAAAATCAGCCCGTAGCTTCCGGGACTACAGGAATAGCGGTGACGTCAGGACGTGGCTCCTCCTCCCAAGGCTGTTTTTTTTTTTGGTTTTTATTTTTTTTAAGGCTGATCTTTGTTTTATTTTTTGGTTAGTTTTACTCCCTAGTATGTTTGTGTGTGTTTTGTGTGTCAAGTTACCACAACACCATTGATATCTTATATTATTTAATCTCAAGAAGGTTGCTTGGTGTTGGTGTCCCTTGTTAATTTGTCATTGTATTTTTCAAATGTACCTGCCTCCTCACAAACAAACTGTCCTTTTTGAAGGAAAACACACATAGGCGAGTATAATTGAAACAAAAATTCCTTTATTAAGGGCTCACAACCAAACAAAGAGGGAGGCAACGCTGGAGAAACAGCTGAAATTAGCGAAGCCTTGGAGCCCCAGGGCAGACATCAATTCTTTACCAGCAAAATTGGTGGCCTGAGGAGTCCATATCTAAGGGAGTGCAGTCTGGTCCAGAAGTCCCAGAGATCCGGAAAGCAGCAGATGACATCTGTGTCCCCAGGCTGTGGTACTACAAGAGGCTGCATCTTTTGCCAGACCAGACTGGTCCCAAGGTCATCACTTTCTGGTCTTCTTTCCATGCTTCCTTCCTGGCTGTGGCTCTGGTGTTGGACATGTGGCAGGAGGAGGAGTAGGACCTGGAGGAGGAGGAGTAGTAGGACCTGGAGGAGGAGGAGGACCATGTGTGAGGTCACAAATGTGGGTAGCAGATGTTATTTGGCCCCTCAACCCCTTATTGAGAGCTTCCAAAATTAAGGACTCACACAGGAGTCGTTGGCCCTCCTCCATCTGCAGCATTTTGCAGGCAGTTATGCAAGCAAAGTCCTCCTCCACAGTGTGGGGGGTTCTCAGGGCCTCTGTAGCCTTTCAAAAGAGGCCTATGGCAGCCTACTCTAGGGTACTTCTCTTCCTGCCACTTTGTCTTTGCAGGTGGAGGGGAGGGACCTGCATATCAGGCAGCCTGCTTGGCCCGGCCACCTCCTGGCTGAGACTTCCCTGTGTATGAAAAAGGGACATGGTTTTAGTTTTTGCATCATCAATCACAATCATAAATTAGTACTCCAAACTAACATCTAGTTAACATCATTGATTGGAGAAGCAGAAATATTTAGAGAAATGCTATACCTGGCTGAAGCTGGGCTCCTCCACATGTTGCTGCCTGGAAGGCCCAGGTTGGGCATCAGAAGCCTCAGCTGGGGGGGGAAGGAAGCGTGGAAGGAAGAGTGGAGAGTGCTGGCCTGGGTTCAGTCTGACCTGCCAGAAAATGCAGCCTGTCATAGTACCACAGTCTGGGGACATATATGTCATCTGTAGCTCTGGATCTCTGGGAATCCTGGAACTTCTTGTGCTCCCTTAGATAAGTGCTCCTCAGGCCACCAATTAGGATTTTCAAATAGGTGATGTCTGCCGTGGGGATCACCGTCTTCACAAATTCCAGCAATTGATCCAGTGCTGCCTTCCTCTTTGTTTGGTTCTTATATTCAGGGTGGTTTATCTCCCACAGACAGGGCAGCTCCCTGAACATATCAATGAAGATTTCCATAAAGTCGTTATCTTTCAAGATATCCATTTTCACTGCAAGACACAACACAAGACAAACCCTAATGTCAGGCAAAACTCTCCTAATCTTGTTACAATATAGGCCTCAATCTAGAAGCAGTATAGGCCCAAGTTTGGCTCTTACTTTCGTTATCACGATCGGCGCCTCCGATACTCCTTCCTCCGCTCACAGATCGTATGTACTACGCACGCGTGTTACGCTTTATACACACTGCGCATGCGTGTAACTCCGCCCGCCCCTGACTTTCTTTCTAGTCTATTCCCCGCCCCTTTTTGTTCGGCGCAGTGGGGGAAGAGCACATGGCGGAGACACAGCAGGTGCGTGCTAATTATAGCAACGAGGAGGAGGGGGAGGAAAGCCCGGAGCCGGAAACGTCTGGATCCAGAAGGAGAAGATTTAAGGCATCAAATATGTCCTTTGGGGAGATGTTGGAGATGGTGGACATCCTGAAGAGGGCCGACTATGATGGAAAGTATGGACCTCACCCCAACCCCAATGTCAGAAAGGCCAAGATCATGGCGAAAGTGGTCAAGAGTCTGCACCGGAATTTTGGGGTACGACGATCGAAAGATCAGCTCAGGAAGCGGTGGTCGGACCTGAAATTAAGAGAGCATGAGCAGTACAGAAAGATCCGGAGAGTGCTGCAAAAAAGTAAGTAGTTGTGCTGTGTTCATATTCTTTTTGTGTTTATTACGTTCGTGCTGCTCCATGTGCTTTTCTGAACTGTTGTACAGTTTAAAATGGCAACTTTCATGTTCTTGGGCACATTATTCGTTCGTATCAAACATTTTTATTTTGGTCTATAAAACACCATTGTTTTGGCCATATGCATTTGACCACATTTTTTAGGGCCTACTTGTATGAAACTAATTTGGTTGTGTAGATGGGTTTGTTACTAGAATGAAATGCAAACTAGATTCTGTGTAAGGAGAGGACACTCAGCAGCTCTTTACACATCTGGACACTGGAGCACTAGTGTGGGACACAAGAACACCCTTTTTGTTAGGGGGCCCACACAGGTGCTCCAGTGTATACTATAGGGGTGTCTCCATCTGTGAAGCTTGTACAAAACAGATAAAGTATTGAAGCTTGACAAAGGACCCAAAAAATTCTACATCTTGGAACTCTGCCAAAATCGACAATTGTACCCCACTTCCAAGCAATGTTTCATATTTATAGTTCTGCCATCAAATATCTGTGTGCTAAGTATACCATTTTTTTTTCACATAGGGGAGAAAAGACTCGGAGGACACCCCTCATCCGAGGAGACCAGAGACCCCCCACCTCTGGAAGAAGGGGAAATCCCACAAAGACAAGCAGAGCAGGAGGAGGAAGACGTGGTGGAAATTGGCACCACAACAGGTGAGTGTCTGCGACCACAGGCTCAGGTAAGAGATGGATGCTGGCATATTTATAATACATGTTTTTTTTTGGTTTCTATCTTTTTAGGTGATCGTGATGTTGTGGATCCAGGGCATTTCACCTCAGAAAGTGCACAGATCCTGATTGGGGAGATCATGGGGTGTAATGTTGCATTGGAAAACATCAAGAAAAACATCAATGATGTTATTCAAAAAAATAATAACATCAGTGATGTTTTGAGGAGGGTTTAAAACCCCTCCAAATCCCTTTCTTTTATGGTGTGCTACAATTTTAAAATTTTTTGTTGAATTGTAGAAAAACCAAATTTTGAATAGGCACACAGTGTGTCAACATGTGCTATCTGCCATCACGCAAGATCAATGGACGTGTTTTGGGGGTGCAACCCCTTCCTTAATAATAAAGTAGCTGAGAGGAAGGGGTTGCTCCCACAAAACACGTCCCTTGATCCACCGTGATGGCAGCTAGCACATGTTGACATTCGTAAATTGGTGTGCATCTTCAAAATTTGGCTTTTCCTGGGGTGACTTCACCCCATCTGAACGCAATATCAAACACAGTTCCTAAATACTCATGTCTGATATTGCCTTCAAGTTCTACCAGATGTGAACTTTGTAAGATTTGTGTCTTTCTTGTTGGTTGGAAACATGCCTGTTTTATCTTAAATGGACATTTCAACTTTTTCTAATGCCACCCCAAAAATTGTTATACAACAAACATGTTGGTTTGTTTTAAAAACCTTGTCAAAATGCACATGTAATTGTGCAGGTATTAAAAAGATTGTTAATCAATATTGTGTGGATTATTGTCTCAATGCTCCAAAACTTATGTTGTGCTCTAATTGCTGCTTTCTGTGACAATGGGGGGTTATTTCCTAAAAGGGCAAATACACTTTGCACTACAAGTGCAGTTTCAACTGCACTTGTAGTGCAAAGTGTCTTTGCCTTTAGTAAATAACACCCAACAATGCTTTGTATAAGGTTACACAATCACGCCATTTTCAGGACACATTTCTGTCAGGGTCAGCTAAAACAAACACAAGCAGTAAATGTCACCAAAGATTTGCTTAATTATTTTTTTTATTTGATAAAGGTTTCACACATTGTCTGGCATATTGATAGCCCCCCTACCCGCAAAGAATTCAAGGTATCTTAGCCAGACATCACGGGCACTCAGGGAGGGCAAGCCAGGACGGCCACTTTCAAGCGCCGTCAGGGTTGGTTCATTTTGAATTCCGGCTTCAGGCCCAACTGAGCCAGCATAGTTGGCAGAATGTTGCCGTAAAAAGTTGTGTAGAACACAGAACGCCAGGATAATATGATTCAGTTTGTACTCCGCCATATGTATGGGTGTAAGAAATAGGCGGAACCGGCTGGCCATGATTCCAAACGTGTTCTCCACCACTCTTCTGGCTCTGGCCAGCCGGTAATTAAAAACCCTCTGGTCCGGGGTGAGGGTCCTCATCGGGAATGGCCGCATAAGATGGTCCCCCAGCGCAAATGCTTCATCCGCAACGAAGACGAATGGGAGTCCTTCCACATTGTCTTCTGGAGATGGCAAGTCCAAGCTGCCATTCTGGAGACGCCTGTAGAATTCCGTCTGGCGATGACTCCACCATCGGACATCCGGCCATTCTTCCCCACGTCCACATACAGGAACTCAAAAGTAGCCGACACCACCGCCAACATCACAATACTATTGAACCCCATATAATTATAAAAGTACGACCCCGAGTTGGGTGGTGGGATGATGTGGACGTGTTTCCCATCAATTGCCCCTCCGCAGTTAGGAAAGTCCCACCGCTGGGCAAAGTGGGAGGCTGCAGTCTGCCATTCCTGTGGCGTGGAAGGAAACTGTTGAGGAAAACAAAAAAAAATTAGTCTTTTTGCACATTAAAACATGGAAAGCAGATTAGACACAAACATTCTTGGCCAACATCAAGATAACATTTATTAATGGGTATTTTTAAACACCAAAGTATAAGGTACACCTATCATATCCCCCCCCCCTCTCCTGGGCCATTTATAACATTATGGGGGGGGGGAGCTCTTGGACAGGTAACCCTTTCCACTTCATTGAGAGATGAATGCCTAAATAATGTGTATTACTTTGAACAGCCCCTCCTTAGTTACACTATTGGCAGCCCACTGGACAGGTAAGAAGTGTCATAATACAAAGATATAAATACACATTGTACACATTTGAGCACATTTGGACATTCTGCTATTACCTATCAAGATAATAATAGTATATAAAAACTTTAAACATTACCATTTGAAAGTATACAGGCAGGCCCTTGCACTACATGCTTTGGGGAATTCATCCATACATCTGACCACAAAAGAGATGTGTATAGTGTGTATGGGTTTGGCAAAGTCAGCAGATAGATGATTGAGGATAGATAGAGAATTGTTATCAGCTGACTTAGCAGTTGGGGGGAGGGAGGGTTCCAAATGATTTGGGGACCCCTAAAAAAAAGCCTCTGGCACTCTGCCTGAATTTAAATTACAAATCACATTTAAAAACATTTTAGGGGTGTTTTAGGTAAAGCACTACTCTGGAGCTGATAAAATACATTAAGTGACTACATGAGGTGAATATAGGGGCAGGAGAGCATGCTGGGGAGGTAAGTGAAGGCAAATATGTATGAAGGACAAAAAAATAATTACATAAAAATCCAGCATGCATGAGGACAAAGGGGACATTCACAGCATATTACAATCATGGTAATTAGGGAATGAGGAAAGAAATACAATATATTAACAAACATTAAATACAATAAAATGTGATGTTAAAGGATAAAAATCTTACCTTAATATAGTCCTTCTGCAGGACCTGGATGATGGCAGAACAGGTCTCTGGGATAATGATCCCCAGAGCCTGGGGGGAGATGCCTGTCGAGAACTTGAGGTCCTGCAGGCTTCTCCCCGTCGCCAAGTACCGCAGGGTGGCGACCAGCATCTGCTCCGGAGTGATGGCTTGCCTCATGCAGGTATCCTGCCTGCTGATATAGGGGTTCAGCAAAGCCAACAAACGGTGAAATACGGGGTCCGTCATCCGGAGAAAGTTCCTGAAATCATCAGGATTATTCTCACGGATCTCACGGAGCAAAGGCATGTGACAGAACTGGTCACGCTGAAGCAACCAATTCTTGGTCCATGAACTCCTCCCCACCCTGTTCATGGACTGGACTTGTGTCAAGGTCAGGACCCCAACACCAAACCCCGCACAGCACGAACTCTACGAGGAGTACATATATGCAACATGGCTAGAAAACGGTCGGCTGCTCAGAACGAAGTAACAGAACGCACTGAAGAACAGCAAGGCCTGTGAAGAGCGACCTGAAAAACAGTAACGAACGAACAAGAACACAATGACTAATAAAACTCAGGCGGAGCTTGCTTGCACGCACTGAAGAGCAGATACAAACCCACAAGCACAAACTGAACAGCAGAAAACGATCTGAAAACCACGAGTCTGAAAAAGCGCGAATCGTCTCTCACCAAACTTTTACTAACACGAGATTAGCAAAAGGAGCCCAAAGGGTGCTGCGCTTGGTTCTGAACTGGCCTTTTCTAGTCTTGTCGTACGTGGTTTACGTCACCGCGTTCTTGGCGATCGGAAATTACGACAACTTTGTGCGACCGTGTGTACGCAAAACAAGTTTGAGCCAACATCCGTCGGAAAAAATCCTAGGATTTTGTTGTCGGAATGTCCGATCAATGTCCGACCGTGTGTACGGGGCATTAGGCTTACTGCCTTTGCAACATTGCAAACCTACTGGGCTGTGATATTCTCTCTTTATACTTTTGTGTTTACACCTGAGAGTTGATTCTCAAGGTAGGTGGCGATATTATATATATATTGATATCTGCTGGTATAATGTCACTGTATAGTTATGATATATAGATCCAACGATCGTATACTCATTGATACTATATTTTCCATAGCCATTAGGGACCTTTCTGCAGGCCCCAGCGGGTTGTGACCCGGTTCATTAATAACCATCAGCCAGAGACTACCATTTATGCCGCGTACACGCGAGCGGACATTACGGCGGACTTTGCCCGGCGGACTGGATTTCGTCGGACAATTCGATGTGTGTGGGCTCCAGCGGACTTTGTTTTCTCAAAAGTTGGACGGACTTAGATTTGAAACTTGTTTAAAATTTATCCGTTGAAATCGAGTCCGGTCGAAAAGTCCGCCGTCTGTATGCTAGTTCGACGGACAAAAAGCCACGCTAGGGCAGCTATTGGCTACTGGCTATGAACTTCCTTGTTTTAGTCCGGTCGTACGTCATCACGTACGAATTCGACGGACTTTGGTGGATTGTGTGTAGGCAAGTCCGTTCATTCAGAAAGTCCGTCGGAAAGTACGTCGAAAAGTCCGCCGGGCAAAGTCCGCCGTAATGTCCGCTCGTGTGTACGCGGCATTAATGTATTATATATACAATTGGGCTTCCTATTGCCACCCACTACATTTCAGGTACCGTATATACTCGAGTTTAAGTCGAATTTTTCAGCACATTTTTTTGTGCTGAAAGTGCCCCCTCGACTTATACTCGAGTCAAGCACTTTTCTGCAGCAAAAAATTTCATTTTGCGAACCGATTTTGGGGCCCTGTATCTCAGGGCCACTTGGTGCTAGGAACCCCAAATTTGGTGAGCAGTGGAACTGGTACCACAACATATCCAAAGCTGAAGTTCCTGGCACTAAGTGGCCCCGAGATACGGGGCCCCAAAATCGGTTCGGAAAATGTCATTCTCTGCTGCAGAAAAGTGCTTGACATTTTCTGAACCGACTTTGGGGCCCCATATCTCAGGGCCACTTGGTGCTAGGAACCCCAAATATAGTGAGCAAACCCAGTGGAACTGGTACCACAACATATCCAAAGCTGAAGTTCCTAGCACTAAGTGGCCCCGAGATACGGGGCCCCAAAATCGGTTCAGAAAATGTCATTCTCTGCTGCAGAAAAGTGCTTGACATTTTCTGAACTGATTTTTGGGGCCCTTTATCTCGGGGCCACTTGGTGCTAGAAACCCCAGCTTTAGAAATGTTACGGTGCTAGTTCCACTAGGTTTGCACACCAAATTTGGGGTTCTTAGCCCTAAGTGGCCCCGAGATACGGGGCCCCAAATTCGGTCAACTGTGTCCATCTGCAGCAATGTCATTTCGGGACCCTTTGGGTTCAGAGACCCCAAATTTTGGCTGCAGCTAGGGGGCATCTAGGAACCCTTAACTACCGAGTTTGAAGTTCAGGGGACCTATGGCTGCAAATGGGCACAGTGATGCTGCAAATGGGCATTGTTGACCCTCTTTTCCACTTACAGTAGCTGTGCATTTCTCACCCTCGTCTTATACTCGGGTCAATAAGTTTTTCCCATTTTTTTGTGGTAAATTAGGGCCTCGACTTATACTCGGAACGACTTATACTCGAGTATATATGTGTCTATATGACTGTACAGCACAGCTATATTACATTCTTATTTATATCATACATATACTATATATAAACTTTGTAAAAAGTTTTCTTACTTTCCCCCCTAGGGACGCTATTTGGTCCCAGTGCGTTCAAATCTGGCTCCCTATCTGGTCCCCAGAGACCTCTTTCCCTCTTTTTCCATCTCACTCCAACCCCAGTGCTTTCGTCTGTTCAGTCGTCTATATCGCTCTCTCTATGGTGGTCATTCTACATCAACTTTCTTGTTTTTAATTTGCTTACCGATGCTGAGCTGTGGGCTCAAGGCATTGCGAGTATTACACCAACTGCTCCACTTACTGACATATAAGCAGCTATTTGCTGTGTAAACAATTTTTGTAATTTGCTCTTTATCTTGTAGATTATACATATATTGATTGCAAAAGGGACTATCCCTGAGGAAGGAGTCGAGATTACTCCAAAACGTGTTGGCTTTGTCAATGCAGTCTTCTATGTAACATTTTCATATGTTCCTTTGCCACGCACAACATGATGTGGTAATTTGTATCTTATGCCTTGTAGCCTATCAATTGTGTTTTTTTACTCTTTATATGTACAAAAAACCTTTTAAAGTTTTGATACAATTAAACTTTGTATTTTAGACAAACTTTTGTGACACTCTTGTGGCTTTAAAGTCCCATTTTTAGGGGGAAACATTGTTTTCATATACTCTAGGGATGTTGGCCTGCAGAAGCAGATAATATCACCTCCAACTTTGTTGTATTATAATTTTAAACTAATCCGATTTAAAAAAATTTCCACTTATGCTTCTTGCATTCCTGCAGGCCATTTGTGCACAGAGTGAAACCTGCTCCAAACACTTCTGATATTATTCACATCCCAGCCTGTCCTCTTCTCTTGAACAGAGCCGCCACTGGGACAAGCGCAACCAATGGTACAGGACTAGGAGAAAGAGAAGAACTTCTGAGCCCTGCACATGTGCCAACTTTTGTAGCCGCAGATTACCTCAGCAGCTGCAATGCCCTTTCTCCCATCACAGCTTCTGGGCTCATTTGCTCCATATTCTCTCAATGCAAGTAAAATCAATATCTTGGAACTTGTATGCAGACCAGGACTCCAGCAATTACCGTAAAGAACAATGTCTAGCCCCTCTTGTTTTGAAAAGGAAGATGGGCAGCCAAGGTCAGTCACTGATGTATTGCAGAGACAGCAGCTCCCAGAAGGGACCTCTGCAGTAGTAGATATGTCTGGTCTGTGCTTAAAGCGGGGGTCCACCCACACCGCCAAAAAAAAAAAAATTTAAAAGCCAGCAGCTACAAATACTGCAGCTGCTGACTTTTAATACATGGCCACTTACCTGTCCCAGGGTCCAGCGATGTCGGCAGGCGACGCAGAGAACCCGCTCGGTTCTTGGCAGCTGTCGCCGCCATCCTAGGTGAGAGAATCAGGAAGTGAAGCGTTGCGGCTTCACTTCCCAGTTCCCTACTGCGCATGCGCGAGTCGCGCTGCACGTCCCAAGTGGTCCCTGCTCTCTCCTGGGAGCTGTGTGTTCCCAGGAGACAGCGCGGTGGGGACAGGAAGAGGCATAGACTACCATGGGAGTCTATGCCGGAAGTGGGTGCAAATACCTGTCTTAGACAGGTATCTGCACCCCCCTCCCCCCTGAAAGGTGCCAAATGTGACACCGGAGGGGGGGAGGGTTCCGAAAAGCGGAAGTTCCATTTTTGTGTGGAACTCCGCTTTAAAGTGACCGTGTCGGGAAAAATTATCATTGAAACCCCTTTTACCTGTAAAAGAAGAAAAGAAGTCCATGAGCGTTGGGCTCCTGAGTCCCCTGCAGCTTTTTTTGGTTCTTCCCTCTGACCTCACATCATCGTAGGCTACAATAGTGTAGTGGTGCACCGAAATAAAAATTCAGAATGGCTGAAATCACTTGGCTGAAAAACAAAACCGAAATGGACATTTTAAAAAAATATATATTTTTTTTTAATATAGAATTGTATTATATTAGATTTTTTAGTTAATAGTTTTTGCTTTTGCCTCAAAAAAAGAAAAATGCATCCCTTTAAATTCTATGTATGTCTTCACAATGATCCGTTGTGCTTTTGTTGTGGTGTAACACACCTCCCCATTGAAATGAACGCACCCGTGTTGCGTTTTTGATGCAGTTTTTGAGTCACTTGAGCGTTAAAAATCGTGGCAAAATCACGCTAGTTTTTCGATGGCCATAATCGGCACCTTTTTTTCTATCAGCAACACGCCAATAACCATATTTTTGGCCGATGATTTTTGGCAGCCAATATATCGTTGCATACCTACAATAGAGACATAATTTCAGAGGGAGGAACCAGTAAGAACAATGGGAGACCACAAACTAGTTAATTAATATTGCAATCTTGTAAACACAGCAACTGTGCTAAAGTCAGAAAATACACTTAAAGTGGAACTATAGTCAGAGAATTAAGTTCTGATTCACGTCATGCTGGCTGCTAGCTATGTAATACAGTAAAAATAAGTGCCTATACTGTTAAAAATCAAGTAATACACTGTTTCACTCTGCTCTGCACAGCTTTCTGTATTCTCTGCACTGTTAATAATCAGTGAGTCACTAGAGGCAAATCTGCTGATAGCCTCAAGATTTACTGCTGCTGAGGGGGGAGGAAGCAACAGGAATGACACATACTGTGACAAGAAAGGACAGATTAGGTTGAGAGACAGGGCAGCTCCAGAAAAAAAATGGGGGTGCTGTGGAGAAGCATGAGTGGGGGAGCTGATGTTATGCAAGTAGTGCACCACTCACTTTGCATGTGTGGGCATAGCCAAAAGGTGGGTGTTGCCAAAATGGGGGTGGTTGAAAGTGAGTGTTCCCCATGGCACCTGCTGATGGGGGTGCTTTGAGAATTTTTGGGGGTGCTAAAGCACACCCAAGCACCCCCCTTTCACTGTCTCTGGAGAGAGAAAAGAAAATCAGGAAAGGTGACAGGACAAACTCTACTGCCAGGGAGATGCAAAAAAGTTAAAATTACAAGGATTAGTCTTATCTTGTCCTTCTGGTATTCTCTCCTTTCTACCTTGGCAGCAGCAGTCTTTCAGCTTCAACACTGCAAAGCTTCTGTTAGCCTTCCTTTCTATCTGAGCCAAGACATACAATCAAGACTGTAAATACACACCTTTTATTTACAGAAAGTGACATATGGTTTTTGAGACGAATGAGAGGGAGAGAGTTTCTATAAAGGAAGTAACTGCTCTAGACTTCAACAAAATGGTAGCCTCCAGCAAGAAGAAACAGGAGCAATGCTGGAGGCAATATACAGCACACACTGCATGGAATGTACAGTATGTTCTTTTGTTAAAGAACTGTAGCAGTACCCCCATAGGGGCTGCTGGCAGATGCGGTCTGCCTCTCACCCTGCACAGCCAGGTACACAAATATTCAGACACTCAGTAGTCAAGAAGCAGTCCTTGTACTTTGTTTTTATGTTTCTATTAAGGGGATTGTAACTTGGATGGGGATAGGGTAGATATGGGATGCCAAGTTGATTATAAAAGCAATATAGGGACTGAGAAATATATATACCTTTGGTATATAAATACACTTCTCCTCTTCTACTTCCAGCACAAACCTGCTTGTAGAACTACAACTCCCAGGAACAGCTAGCACTGAATTGCAGGCCTGATACTGACTCAGCCAGGCCCAAAGCAAGATGCCCTTTGCAGGCCCCTATGGTGTAGCAAAAAGTGTAAGTCCTAGTGCTAGCTGTTTCATTTAGCTACTGATCCCAGCACCACTTCTTCAGGCCCTGCCAGCCCTCCTGGCTGCAGCTGCCTCTCTCCACTGCCCATGCCACCACTGGCTTTGCACCCATCGCAGACTGCTCACACCCAGTCCTCCTGACTGTGTGCCCTTGGCTGCAACTTGTTGTTTCTCCTGGAGACTTGCCTGGCAGTGTTCTCTTGCTGACCTCTAATTGCTCCCGTCCAGGACACCTCACGTCTTGAGAGGGTCCTGTCCGAACCCGAGCCCAGGCCCAAGGTCACCCACCCTTGACTGGGTAGCTTCAAGGGCCACCGACAGCCTAACACTCCATCTCCAGCTTCCTCCTTAACAACTCCTCCCCAGCTGGGCTGTCCCTGAGTATTTGAGTAGGCCTGCCCCCTGCCAATTCAAGTTGGGGATTGGTCAGGGCTCTCAGAATACTCCAGACAGCTCCACCTCACCTCTACTCCTATTTTTCCAGAATGTTCCAGCACCGTTCCCGAGATATGTGGGGGTCTCAGTGATGCTGGCTGTGAGTCATCCAGCTCTCCCTGAATTTCTGCCAGAAACAAAAACAAGCAGGCCTGGCTGCCAGCCAAGCCTGCATACATTTGCCTACACTGACAAAAAAAACTCACACCTAGCACACTAGAGGGTGCTACACTCACCCCCCTCCCCCCAACATCCAGCCAATCCCTTGGCTGGGAAATTTACAAAAATTGGCTCCTGGGCCCAGGAGCAAGGGTATCCCATAAAAATACAGTTTTGGAAGGGAAAAAGGAAACACACTGGGACAGGGCTATTCACAAATAAATATCATGTACTAAAATAGATATTTGGTTTGTTCAGTCATCTATGTACATCACAATATACACATGCAAATCCCCCTGTGATGCTGCAACCAAACATCGGTATCCACTGGTGTCCACTTCTGCAGACTGGGCAACCAGGTCAGCGCTGGAAACACACGAGCACACTCCGTCATCCTCTCCTCTCTCTCTGTGTCTGCTAGCAGGGAACGCTGGATCTCCTCTAGGGCATGGCTCAGTCCCCTCGCTTCCAGACAGGCTGGCGTCTGCAAAGCTGATAAGGCCTCTCACACCTACCACACTAGAGGGTGTTACAGAACATTAATTGTTATCAAACTGTTATGGGAACTTCTGCTTTAATTTGTTTTAACCTGTAACTTCCACAGTTCTGAAAGGATGCTGCAGACATAGCTAGATATAAAGGAAGCCCTTGGGGAAAATCTAGAGACCTGTGCTTGTATAGTACATGGGATACAATCATTAAAATATGGAACAGCATGTCTGCAGATATGGTAACCTCATACAAAATTACTTTTAGGTCCCCTTGTCTGTACCACCACAGTGTAAACACCAAGCATACTTGCCCAAAAAGTATGCATAAGCAGTATTGTGGGATTTGTGTGCCTCATCCCACATGAAAACTGAATCAAAACGAGTTTGTGTGAATATGGGCACTGTAGGTATGGAATAATACTGGGTTTGTATTGAATATAGTAGGAGTGCCTGCTTTGCCTAATTCAAACATTTGCTTTCAGTGGAACGGAAGACATGATCTGTGTCCACAGCAGCCTTATCACTTTACTGCAGTTTTAAAGCAAGACTTCAGCTAAAAACAGTTTTTTTTGTTTTGTTTAAGATACAGCAGTGAGTGGTTAAACCATACCTCCCAACATTTTGAGATGGGAATGAGGGGCACCTATTAGCAAATGTATGTAGGCATAGGATACGCCCCTTGCTCCCCTTAAAGGAGAATTAACCCCCAAAAAAGGTTAATTAAATCCACAAGTGCTTTTTTTTACCACTACTATTCCTTGTTTATTGGCTTTTAAAATTTACACATGCAGCAATTTAGAAATTGGATGAAAGGTTTAGTACTGGGAAACACTTTTCCTGTTGCATCATGGCAGCATACACTTTGGGTTGTGACTCCGCCCCCACAACCTGATAGGACCACATAGCTATAAATTGTAGAGATGGCCCCCGCCCCAGTATTCTCTTATTTTTCCTCACCTGTCAGGACCGAACGGATTAAGAAGCACCCCCTTACCGCATTTGCCCCAGCCAGGTTCTAGCCTCTCCTGGGTGGAAGTCCTTACCTGTACAGCCTCTAAACAAGCTAGATGGAAGGAACCCCGCTCTGGTGATCTCGGGGGTATGTTGCGGCTCCAGTATAAGCCTTAAACAGGCTTAGTTGTTGTGCAGCGGTCTCCATGTTCTTTTGTTTCATTTAGTTTCACTCTTTCCTTTTGCTGGGCTCTGTAGTCCCTCTGTGTCTCCCTACAGGCTTCCCGAGCGTCTCGGCGCTTCCGCGCATGCGCAGTGCACACCCTCAGTGCGTCCTTTCGGTTTTGCCAGTTTCCAAGATGGCGCCGAGCGCCTCGCGCTGCTACTGCGCATGCGCGAGCGGGTCGTGACCTCGGCGGCCATGGCGGCAATTTTAAAAGCCCTGTTTTGTCATTCTGAGCTCTCCTTGCTTCCTGGAAGACTTCTGACTGCTGTATTTCAACTTGCTGCATCCCTGAAGTACCCCCCCCCCTCTGGGTAAGTGTCTGTTACTTATGCACTGTCCTTTTTGGGGTCTGTTTGCATGCTCTTACCTTCCTGTGCCCTTCTCAGGTGCTCACCTTCCTCTCCTATGGAGGCCGCTGCCCCAGCAGATCACCATCAGCCTAATAGGTAAGGGGGGGGATCCCAGTGGTAAGTAGAGAAGATTGAAAAAGAGAGCAGGATCATACTAACGCTGCCTAATTGGTCAGCCCTGTCAGGTCCGCAAGATCATCCAAGTCAATGCGAAGAGAGTCTTCGCACAGGAGAAGCCGCTCCAGCCATAGACGCAGCCGCTCACGAGGAAGAAGTCATTCAGGCCACAGGGGGAGCCGTAGACGGAGTCGATCCTATTCAAGACATAGCCGTTCCTACCACAGAAGATCCCCTGCACGAAGACACCAATCTTCTGCGCACCCTTCCCGCCCAGCCGGGAACGCTTGCTGGGTATGCAGGGCCACAGCCCTCCCAGATAAACTGGCCTGTCGCAGGTGCATGGATGAAGCCACCAGGGAGAAAGAGCTGGATTCCATAGAACCCACTGGAGTCTCTACTCCCCAAGTCTCAACTCCTGATGTAGAGTTTACGGCCCATAGCGCCTCACCTACCAATCCCAGTACATCAAGAGATCAAGAACTCTTGTCGGATGATGAGGAGCTGGAAGCATCAGCTGGCTTTGATTTTGCGCTCATAGAACCGTTCGTCAGATCGTTAAGGAAGCGATAAACTGGGAGGAGCCTAAGGAGGTACAGCAAAAACAGAGGAAGTATTTCCCAAACCTCAAGAAAGTCCCGGAGGCTTTCCCGTTCATCGATGAGTTAGATGAGCTGATTAAGGAGGAGTGGCAGAATCCAGAAAAGAAATTTAGTCTGTCCAACAGACTTACCAAATTGTACCCACTCAAGGAACCCAAAGTATCCCCTTTGGTCTCTCCTCCAGTAGTGGATGCATCTTTGATGCGTCTAGCCAGGCACGTGACGCTCCCCATTGAAGATGCAGTGACGTTCAGAGACGTGCTCGACAGGAAGGTGGATACAGACCTTAAGAGGGCTTACCTGTTCGCAGGAGGTGCCTGCAGACCAGCGGTGGCATTAGCGGCGGTCGGAAAAGCTATCTCCAGCTGGTCTTCAGCTACGGCAAGACTTGTGACTGAGGACGCAGATCAAGAGCAGATCACTAAGGCCTTACAAGAACTTAGCCTTGCGGGAGATTTCGTGGCGGAAGCCTCCGTGGATACTATTAGATCCACATCAAGGTCCATGTTAGCTACTGTAATGGCCAGAAGGGCGCTATGGCTTAAACCCTGGTCAGCTGACCCTGCCTCAAAATCCAACTGGTGCAGGATTCCGTATGACAGGAAACGTAATCCAACTGGTGCAGGATTCCGTATGAACGTAAACGTGATCTTACGGAGAGATACAGGGATGCAAAATCCCTGCCTCCAATGACCAGAAGTCCTTTTGAAGGTTTGCCTGCCCAACCAGCGGTAGTGGGTGCCAGACTCACAAAATTCAAGCTGGTCTGGGCAGGAATGATAAAAGACCCATGGACGGTGTCCACCATTCATTTCGGGCACAGGTGGGCATTCAGAGGTCGCCCTCCAAGAGACCAATTCTGCTCAACCAGACTTCCTCCTTCTCAAGAAAAAAGACTATCCTTAGTCCGGTATATACAGGAACTGCTCCAAAAACAAGCAATAGCGGAGGTACTGCTATCTCAAAAAGGCAAGGGTTTCTATTCCCCACTTTTCTTAGTGAAAAAGAAATCAGGGGACTTTCGTCCAGTCTTGGATCTAAAAAACCTCAACCGGTCAATACAGATAGAAACATTCAAGATGGAAAGTCTTCAATCAATCCTCCAAGCAATAAACCTGGGAGATTGGATGCTGTCAATCGACCTCCAGGACGCATATTTACATATCCCTATCCATACCGAATTCCAAAAGTTTCTCAGTTTTACCCTAAACCATCGGCACTTCCAATTCCGAAGCCTCCCGTTCGGGATCTCTACCGCACCCAGGACGTTTACAAAGGTCCTATTACCTGTAATAGCCCACCTGAGAGAAAAGGGGCTGAGGGTCCACCATTACCTGGACGACATCCTGCTTCTCTCAGACAGCCAGGACTCTCTCGTCCAACATCGGGAAATTCTGGTCTCCACGTTACAGTCCCTAGGGTGGCTGATAAATTGGAAAAAGAGCAACATCCATCCCACACAGAGAATGGTCTTTCTGGGAGCCGAACTGGACACGAGGGAGAACACAGTGGAACTTCCAGGGGAAAAAATTCCCCTCCTAATTCAAAAGGTGAAAAGGGCAATCTCTGCTACAGTGCTTCCGGCCAGGACATGTCTCAGTGTCCTGGGCTCCCTAGCCTCCACCATTCCAATGGTCCAATGGGCACAATGGAATTCGAGGCCTCTCCAGATCTCCTTCCTGCGCCAGTGGAATGGTACATCAATGTCCCAGCCAATCTTCATCTCTCAGGAGGTAAAATAATCATTGAGGTGGTGGATACGACCTCACAACTTGAGAAGATGCAAGCATATAATCACTCCTTACCAAGAGACGGTGACCTCAGATGCCAGTCTGCAGGGATGGGGAGCTCACTATCAGGACCTCGCGGCTCAGGGCCGCTGGCCTTTCAGGGCACAGGATTCAGTGTCGAATGTTCTGGAGATGAGAGCAGCGTTTCAGGCTCTCCTGGCCTTCAGTTTTCACTTGAGGGAGAAGCACGTCCTCCTGAGGATGGACAACAAGGTGGCTGTTGCCTACATCAACAGGCAGGGGGGCACCAGAAGCAGGTCCATGTTGCAGGAGGTCCGTCCTATTCTAGAATGGACACAGCTGAATCTGCTGGACCCAAGGGCAGTTTATGTTCCAGGAGTCCAGAACACCTTGGCCGACTCGCTGAGTAGGAATTTCTCCTCCAACAACGAGTGGTCTCTGAGTCCCCAAGTGTGAGGTACCTGGTAGTTGAGCCTGACTGGTAGAAGGAGACCTCTCTTAAACGCTGGTTCAGGAGCCGCTGGAAGTGGGAACAGTGGTCTCCTGAGCACAGTGGGTAGGAGGGCCTGATGCAGGTTCCAGCAGAAGCAGACACCGGAACTGGAAGGATGTCCCTCAGGGATGGCTGTGCTGTGGATGCAGGTAACTGGTGCAGGCCGGTAGGTAGGCTGGCAGACAGATGCGAAGACAGCAGCAGGATGCAAACAGGCAGGCTGGAAGCAGCGTAACAGGACACAGGCAAGCAAGGTCAGACAGTCCGTATTTGGCAGGAGATCAGGCAGAGTATAAACAGGAGGGATGATCCAAGGGTAGTCAGACAGGCAGGAGTTCGGCAACAGGTAGCAGAGTAAACAAGGTCAGACAAGCCGGGTCGGATAGGAGACTGGAGAATGGTCAGACGAAGCCGGGTCAATATCAAAATAACAAGCAGGCAGATACAGGAACTTTCAGGTGCAGAGCTGCAGACGAACAGCAGCTATCATGAGCACCTGTCACTCTTTTAAAGGCCCCTTGGCGCCAAACGGCGCTAGCGCGAACGGGCGCGCACACGAGCGCGCGCGCGCACCCGCGAACGTGCGAACGCGCGTACGGGCATCCGCGGGAGCACGCCGGCGCCCCCTGGTGGGGATTTTGGCTGAATTCGTCTAGGAACACTCCTTGTGGACCTACGTGCACGCATATTCACCCGACGACTGCTGACATGCCCCTGACATTGCCCCCCCCCCAACGGGCAGCCTCCGGATGCCCAGATACGCCTTTTTTTCAGGATGGTTAGAGAAGTATGCATGAATTAAACGTTTGGCATGAATATTACAGTCAGGTTCCCATGAGTTGTTTTCCGGACCATACCCTTTCCACTTAATTAAAAACTGTACTTGCCCAGACCTCTTTCTGCAGTCAAGGATGGATTCCACTTCATACTCTTCATTACCGTCCACCAGAACTGGTTCAGGGACCCTGGTGCCCCTATCAGGAAAAGGATCATCTACAGCAGGATTTAAGAGTGATACGTGAAATACAGGGTGTATCTTAAGTGAGTCAGGTAAGCATAATTCATACGATACTTCGTTAATTTTCCTTTTCACAGGGAAAGGTCCAATAAATTTTGGGGCAAGCTTCTTGGAAGGACATGTCAATCTGATATTATTAGTAGACAGCCATACCTTGTCGCCAAGCTGAAGGTTTAGATCTCCCCTTCTTTTCACATCAAAGAACCTCTTATTGTCCGCTTGCGCTTTGGATACCGCCTCCTGCAAGATCCGGTTATTACGACTGAAGAACTGCACTGTGTCCTGGACCGCTGGAACTGAAGATTCTGAAAGAAAATCTGGTAAAAAAGATGCATGAAACCCATAGTTAGCAAAGAAAGGGGATTGACCTGTGGCAGAGTGACTGGCATTATTGTATGCGAATTCTGCTAGTGGCAGCAAGGACACCCAATCATCTTGCACAAAAGATGTAAAACACCTAATGTATTGCTCCAGAGTCTGATTTGTTCTTTCAGTTTGCCCATTAGTTTGGGGATGGTATGCTGAGGACAGAGCTAGTTCGATCTTCAAATTTTCACAAAGAGCTCTCCAAAAGCGTGAAGTAAACTGCACCCCCCTATCAGACACTATATTTGCGGGGATCCCGTGCAACCTAACAATTTCCCTAATGAACACACGAGCCGTCTCTACAGCAGAAGGTGTTCCTTTTAGGGGCACAAAGTGGGCCATTTTGGATAGCCGGTCGACGACCACAAAGATCGCCGAACACCCCTCAGAATATGGCAGTTCGACTATAAAGTCCATTGCTATCATCCTCCAGGGCCTATCTGGTATAGGCAATGGTCTTAGTAGTCCCCACGCTCTGTTCCTGGGGGTTTTGTTCTGGATGCAGACAGAGCAGGAGTTGACATATTTCTTGCAAAATTCCTTTAAGTTAGGCCACCAAAAAGTGCGCTGCACCAGCTCAAGGGTCTTACGGACCCCAAAATGTCCTGCAAGTGGATGGTCATGCAAAAGCGTCAGCACCTTGACTCTGACGTTTTCTGGTACGAAGATTTGACTTCCCCTCCATAATAGTCCATCTCTAGGTGTTAGGGAGGACCCCTGAAGACTTGAAGGTTCTGGGGATGCTTCTCTGATCATGGATAGCAAATCTGTCTGAAGGAGAAGAAAGCTATTTGCCGGCAAAATAGTGTCAGGGACAGAAGAGTCTTTAGGATTATCAAACATGCGTGACAGTGCGTCTGGTTTTATATTCTTGGATCCCGGCCGGTAGGTGATGTGGAAGCAAAACCGTGTAAAGAATAGAGCCCAACGGGCCTGTCTGGGTTTCAGTCTTTTAGCAGATCTTAGATACTCCAGATTTTTGTGATCTGTATAAATCAGTACTGGATGGACTGCACCTTCAAGCAAGTATCTCCATTCCTCCAAGGCAGTTTTGATGGCAAGTAACTCCCGATCCCCCACATCGTAGTTCCGCTCAGCCGGCGAAAGTTTCCTAGAGAAGAACCCTACAGGATGCATCAGGTCTTTGTTGCCCTGACGTTGTGAAATAATAGCACCCACAGCTACTTCGGAGGCATCAACCTCTAGAATAAAGGGCAAGGATGGATCTGGATGGCTAAGAATCGGAGCTGACGTAAAACGCCTTTTTAATTCTTCAAAGGCCTCCTGGGCTTCCTGGTTCCAGTGGAAACGAAGATTCTGCTTGGTTAGCTGTGTAATGGGGGAAATGATGGCAGAGAACCCCCTGATAAACTTCCTGTAAAAGTTTGCAAATCCAACGAAGCGTTGTACGCCTTTCTTGTCCATGGGTGCTGGCCATTCTAACACAGCAGACACTTTCTGAGGATCCATTTTAATACCGGTTGGGGAGATGACTAACCCCAGGAACTGAATCTCTTTTTGTTCAAATTCACACTTCTCCGCTTTGGCATACAATCTGTGCAGGCGGAGTCGGGCTAGGACTTTACGGACATGTTCCCTGTGTTGTTCAAGTGAACTGGAGAAGATAAGGATATCGTCCAGGTAGACAATTAAAAAGATGTCCAGGAAATCTTTAAACACATCGTTAACCAGGTGCTGAAATGTGGCAGGAGCATTGCAAAGGCCGAAGGGCATGACCAAATATTCGTAGTGCCCGAAACGGGTCCGGAAAGCCGTCTTCCATTCGTCCCCGGCCCGAATGCGGACCAGATTGTAGGCCCCTCTCAGATCTAATTTGGTGAATATGATGGCGGTCCGTAATTTTTGAAACAGTTCCGGTATTAAGGGCAACGGATAACGGTTTTTGACCGTAACCTTGTTTAGTTCCCGATAGTCCACACAAGGGCGGAGCGTGAGATCTTTCTTAGAGACAAAAAATATTCCCGCCCCAGCTGGTGAAGTGGACTGTCGAATGAAGCCTTTTTCTAGATTTTCATTGATGTAAACCTTAAGCGCCTCTTGTTCCTTCTCGGACAGCGGAAAGATGCGCCCAAAAGGGATCTCAGCTCCAGGAAGCAATTCAATTGGACAGTCATAGGGGCGATGAGGTGGCAGAGAATCTGCTCCCTTCTTGCTGAATACATCTGCAAAGTCCTGATAGACCTCTGGTACGTTTTGAAGCAGATCTGAGTCAATGTCCATACATAGTAGGGTAGTAGCAGGATTAACAGGTTCAGATAGGCAATGTCTTTGACAATAGGGTGACTGAAACTTGATCTCGCCCGTGGCCCAATTGACAAGAGGATTGTGGGCTTGAAGCCAGGGCATACCCAAAATGATTGGGAAAAGGGGTGATGAGATAACGTCCAGGGTTAAGATCTCTCGATGTTGAGGTGAACAGGTAACAGACAGAGGAAGGGTTTCTTGAGAGACCTGCCCAGATTTTATATGGGACCCATCGGCCAGAAAAATTGAAAGTCTATGTGTCTTGTCTGTTAAAGGAAGATCTTGCTGAGTAGCAAAAGTGGAGTCAACGAAACAGCTACATGCCCCGGAATCAACAATGGCGTTGACTTGAATTGTTCTTCCCTGGAGCTGAAATGAGAGAGGGAGAACAAGTTGAGTGGCATTGGCTGTTAAAGCGGACAAACTGATTGGAGCTGAAGAAAAACACTTACGGATCTTCACTGGGCAGTTGTTCACGTAGTGGCCCGTTCCGCCACAATAGAGGCAAAGGTTCAGTTGGCGCCTGCGTGCCCGTTCTTCAGGGGTCAGGGTAGTACGCATAAGTCCTAGTTGCATGGGTTCAGGGGCATCAGTTGCTAGGTTGATGGGACTTGGCCCGGCAGAGGGTAGATACCGGGAGGCAGGCAGCGGGGCTCTGGCAGTCATCCACATAGGCCGATTTTGTTGGGAAGATCGTTCAGACCGGCGCTCACGAAGGCGTCGGTCAATTTGGATAGTGATGGCAATGAGCTCTTCCAAGGTGTCAGGCATTCCTACCCGGGCAAGCTCATCCTTAAGACCCTCAGATAACCCCATGCGGAATTGGTGGCGTAGGGCTGCATTATTCCATTGAGTATCCGCGCTCCAGCGTCGAAAGTCCATGACATAGTCCTCGGCCGGCCTATGGCCTTGCTGGAGCGCGATCAAAGCTGCCTCAGCGGTGGTAGCCCGCTGAGGGTCCTCATAAAGCTGGGCCATGGCTTCAAAAAAGGCAGGTAGTGTCTGGATCTGTATGGCGTTGGATTCAAGCAAGCGATGGGTCCAGGTCTGGGGTTCCCCCTGCAGAAGGGATACCACAAACCCCACTTTGGTGGCTTCCAAAGAAAAAGTCCGTGGTTGTAATCCGAAATAAAGTTGACAAGCGCTGCGGAAGGCCACAAACTTAGTTCGGTCACCGGAAAACTTGTCAGGAACAGGGACTCTTGGTTCTGGTGGAAGCATGACCACTGAGGGTGGTGCAGCAGCCTGTACTGGAGCAGCTGCGGGTGCAGCAGCCACACCACCGGAACCACTGAGGTTTAACACTTGCCCCTCCAGTCTGTTATAACTGTCTTGTAAAGTCTTTACAGCTTGGGTGAGGGCTGCCAAGTGCGTACAGATCTCCTGAATGGGAGAGGTCTCTCCTGCAGGCTCAGTCATGGCTGTTCGTACTGTGAGGTACCTGGTAGTTGAGCCTGACTGGTAGAAGGAGACCTCTCTTAAACGCTGGTTCAGGAGCCGCTGGAAGTGGGAACAGTGGTCTCCTGAGCACAGTGGGTAGGAGGGCCTGATGCAGGTTCCAGCAGAAGCAGACACCGGAACTGGAAGGATGTCCCTCAGGGATGGCTGTGCTGTGGATGCAGGTAACTGGTGCAGGCCGGTAGGTAGGCTGGCAGACAGATGCAAAGACAGCAGCTGGATGCAAACAGGCAGGCTGGAAGCAGCGTAACAGGACACAGGCAAGCAAGGTCAGACAGTCCGTATTTGGCAGGAGATCAGGCAGAGTATAAACAGGAGGGATGATCCAAGGGTAGTCAGACAGGCAGGAGTTCGGCAACAGGTAGCAGAGTAAACAAGGTCAGACAAGCCGGGTCGGATAGGAGACTGGAGAATGGTCAGACGAAGCCGGGTCAATATCAAAATAACAAGCAGGCAGATACAGGAACTTTCAGGTGCAGAGCTGCAGACGAACAGCAGCTATCATGAGCACCTGTCACTCTTTTAAAGGCCCCTTGGCGCCAAACGGCGCTAGCGCGAACGGGCGCGCGCGCGCACGCACCCGCGAACGTGCGAACGCGCGTACGGGCATCCGCGGGAGCGCGCCGGCGCCCCCTGGTGGGGATTTTGGCTGAATTCGTCTAGGAACACTCCTTGTGGACCTACGTGCACGCATATTCACCCGACGACTGCTGACATGCCCCTGACACCAAGCCTATGCTCTCATATCCAGAACCTGGGGCTCTCCAGAGATAGACCTAGCTGCGACTCCGGAGAACACAAAATGCCAGAGATTTCTATCAAGGGTACCATTTCCTTCGGCAGAGGGGACGGATTGCCTCCAACACCCCTGGAATTTTCACCTGGGGTACATTTTCCCTCCGACTCCTCTCATAGCGAGATTCCTCCTGAGGCTCAAGAAGTCAACGGCATTGGTGGTAGCAGTAATTCCTTTCTGGCCGAGGAGGCCATGGTTTACTACCCTCATGCAGCTGAACACGGCAGATCCCCTGCCTCTTCCATTGTCGACGGACCTACTCTCCCAGGGACATCTTCTTCACCCGAACCCGGAGAAGCTACACTTGATGGCCTGGAGACTGAAAGGGCTAGGTACCTAGAGCAAGGCTGTTCCCAGAAGGTGGTGGATACCTTACTCCAGGCCAGAAGACCTACCACCAACAACACGTACAGAAGAGTCTGGGAAAAATTTGTCTCCTTCACTCAACAGCAAGGTTGGGACTCGTCCTCCCCGTCGGTGTCTCAGGTCTTGGAATTCCTTCAATTAGGCCTAGAGAAAGGCCTTAGGTCAAGCACCCTGAAGGTCCAGGTATCGGCCCTGTCTGCCTTGACAGGAGTTAAATGGGCGCAAGATCCTCTTGTGATTCAGTTCCAAAGGGCCTGCCTAAAACTGAGGCCCCCCAGAAAACCTTCATTCCCAGTTTGGGATCTCTCAATCGTTCTGGAGGCACTATCCAAGGAACCCTTTTTTCCAATGGAGAGCATATCCCTCTGGGATCTAACGCTGAAAGTTTCATTTTTAATAGCCATAACATCGGCAAAGAGGGTGTCAGAGATGCAAGCTCTAATGGTTAGTGAACCATATCTGGTAGTTTTTCCAGACAGGCTAGTCCTAAGACCTTCGGATCGTTTCATCCCCAAGGTATCCTCATCTTTTCATTTCAACCAGGAGATTAATCTCCCAGCACTCAGCACGGATCAGGGAGATCCTCACCCACTAGATGTCAACGGTACCGTCTTGGAGTATCTCTCGGCAACAAAATCCATCAGAAAGTCGGAGAGCCTCCTAATCATTCCACATGGATTCAGGAGAGGTCAAGCGGCATCCTCATTGCTTCATGGCTAGTAAAGACCATCAAGAGGTCTTATTCACTGAGTAACCATCAAGTACCTGAGGGCTTAAGGGCACACTCCACCAGAGCAGTGGCAACCTCCTGGGCGGCATATTGTAGAGTCTCGGCGGAGACAATTTGCAGAGCAGCTACCTGGTCCTCGAGGAACACCTTTATGTCCCATTACAAGGTGGATTCCGCCTGCTTATCCACGGTGGATTTCGGAAGATCCGTTATCCAGGCCAATTCTTCTATTCTTTGTTAAATAAACTTAGTTTAAATTCCCACCCAGTCTTTGCGAGTTACTCCCCAAAGTGTATGCTGCCATGATGCGACAGGAAAACGGAAAATTGTATACTCACCTTTCCGTAATTTTCCTTTCCTGTCGTATCTTCATGGCAGCATACAATCTCCCACCCTTCTGAGGTGATATATATACGGAGAATACTGGGGCGGGGGCCATCTCTACAATTTATAGCTATGTGGTCCTATCAGGTTGTGGGGGCGGAGTCACAACCCAAAGTGTATGCTGCCATGAAGATACGACAGGAAAGGAAAATTACGGAAAG